>JAUTBZ010137143.1:0-13282 GCA_032361785.1 Lepetodrilus galriftensis | reverse complement strand
GATATTAGTGAAAGATTCTAGAAAGCGACTTTAAACCCCAATACAAAAAAAAATAAAATAAAATCTAAACGGTAAATAACAACGCCGGACTAGCATTTACAATCAAGTCATATTGACTATCATTATGCTATATATAGAAATCTATTGACTATCGCTAGCTATGGCTATTGATAATGATATACAGTATTATGGTATTAATGTAATTTATCTCAAATGGACAATTAGTTTCCGTAAAGTTTAAGAGTGGAATTTGATGTCAAGTTACAAGTTACGGTAAGTGAAAAAAATATTGAAAGTAACCATAAATCCCAATTTAAAAAAATCCATTGAGCTGCTACTGGTTGAATAACTTATTTTTAGGATACATTTTCAAATTTTTGAAGAATCTGCACTACAAATTGCATCAAGTTGAGTCTTTTGTCTAGGTGACATTTCACCTGGTAGAATTATGTTGTGAGGAGATGCAGAGGTCCACGTATTAAATACAACTTTTCTTCCCTCGTAGACTTGCTGCCGAACGCGACGCCCTGGAGCGCGAGAACAGAGACAAGGAGACGAGATGTCTGAATCTGGTTCGGGATCTGGATGAGCTGCGAGAGAGAGTGGACACCTCCGAGAGACACCGACAACAGCAGGCTAGGGAACTCGATGACCTTATGTCATCCAAGGACGATGTCGGTAAAAATGTACGTACATATCTGTGCTCCATCTTCACTTTTAAACTGCCTGTTGATTTGTCTCCTACACAGTAGCGAATGTCTAAGTTGAAATTATCCCTTGTTACTACGGTATGTGTATACAGAACCATAACAAAGCTCAGCAGCTTTGAGATGACTAATCTCTTTTCCCATTTTACTATTAGTTTGTCTAGACTAAGCGAATGTCAAAATAAAAATTATTCAATGCTGCCCAAAAAATAATTGCTGGAACTATACTTGCATTTATATAATTATCATGATAAAAATGATAAAAACAAGATAAAAAAAAAATCTCTCGCCTCAATTGCATTAATCCAAATAAAATGATCCCTTGAGATCCTGTGTGCCCAAAACCACACGTCGCCTCTCCAGCCCTAGAGTAGAATTGTTCCTCGTATTAATGTCCTACGTCTGCTCGTAGATCCACGACCTTGAGAAGGCTCGGCGGACCCTGGAGCAGCAGGTGGATGAGCAGAAGGCGCAGATCGAGGAGTTGGAGGACGAACTACAGCTGTCTGAGGACGCCAAACTGAGGCTGGAGGTCAACATGCAGGCTCTGAAGGCCCAGTATGACCGCGACATGCAGGGCCGCGAGGACCTCGTCGACGACGCCAAGAAGTCTCTCCTGAAACAGGTACGCAGATTTATGTCATAATGGTGAAAGATTCCTACAGTAAGGTTCAGTAATGTCAGAAAATGGCACCCGACATGGAGTGAATACACTTATAACAATAATTAACTCAATCTTCTTCCAGTTGCGCGAGATGGAATCTGAACTGGAAGACGAAAGGAAGCAGAGGTCGATCGCCACGAACGCCCGCAACAAGCTGATGGGTGACCTGAAGGACCTGGAGGGTCAGCTGGAGATGTCCAACAAGGTGAAGGACGACGCGGTCAAGCAGTACAAGCGCGCACAGTCCCAGAGCAAGGAGTACCTGCGTGAACTGGACGAGCTGCGCATCTCCCGCGAGGAGATCGCCAACAGCTTCAAGGACAACGACAGGAAGATCAAGAACCTGGAGGCAGAGCTTCTGCGGCTACAGGAGGAGCTGTCCATGGCGGAACGAGCGCGGCGTAACGCGGAGGGAGAGCGCGACGAGCTGGCCGACGAACTCGCCACTCTGGCTGGCGGAAAGTGAGTACAGGATAGCGTCTTCGATACTACGTAAAATTACAAGCATATACAGCTATGGGTTCTGTTCCACAGAATGACTATTGCTATGAGGATCGTAACTTCGTAATTGAAGAGTTTTATTGTATTAACTGCTCTTTGCAAATGGGTGAAAGATTCCCGCAGCGATGTTAAACTCCATAATCACTCATTGTATGAAAGGCGTATGAAGGTGTACAGAAATTTTGATGAATAACAAATTACAATGACGTAAAACAATCATTCACTCATTATTGTAGCACTACGATTGTTCTATGGAATGGGACCCCAATCTGTATTTATTTTTAAATATTAAACAAGACTGACTACAGTAGCATTAACATGTACAATATGTGTTAGCTAGGTGTTCGTTTAACCATCATTGTTAACGCTAGGTGTTCAATTTACTATCACTGCAATGCAAATTCAAATACAACTTTGGTTTATGAAGGTCCTTAGCTAGAGAACATGGCGGTGGGAAGTGAGTACGGAATGCTCTCCATATTATAACATCCACTAAGTTGTTCACTAACGATTTGATGTGATTCATACTACGTGCCCCAATTCAAGTTGGACGATTTCCCTCGCATGATGGCCATACTCCCACTAATAGTTACGTAAATCCTCAAGATTCAAGCTATGTGTGTGGTTTTCAGAATCTATTTCCTCAGTGTTCCAACCTGTCTTCAAATTTGAATTGGTATACTGGACATTAGCATGTCAACACTGGTCAATTTTGGATTGAACAAAGGACGTGAAGTGTGGCATTAGAGATTAATACAACTGTCTTGACAATATTCAGTATCCTAAGAATAAAATTATGAATTATTAAAGGACATTGATGTCTGCGAGGTATTATTTCTGCAATAGGGTCTGTTTATGGAAATCCTTTACTGTAGTAACGCTGGAATGATTAGAGTCTTTGGTGTTTACTATACAACATATTATTTCTTGGGGGTTTACTTGACATCTCGTTTCCTATGAGTTTACTTGACAACATCTTGCGCTTTAAATAGGCTTTTGGTGACAATTCTTGCTTCTAATATAAGGATAAACATTAGTATTTATTTGTTTGTTTGTTTTGTGTGGGAAGTTTATTTGTGAGGATCCTTTCCAGTGGTTAGGTTTTGTGTAGGTGATCTTTACTTCCATTGTGGCCACTGCTGTATTGACCTATCATTAACAAAACATTCCACCCTTATTCCTCAGCAGTAATCTCTCCGGTCATGATGCTGTCGATTGAGCAAAACTTCCCCGATTTACATTATTCGTGTTATTTTTCTACCAACTATCATCTTTCTTCTTCCAGTGTGGTTATTTTATGTTGTTCAATCAAATGCATGATTGTTGTAAGGAAAGTCTGAGTCTGTGTGACCAATGAAAACCACTCTTATTAATTTATGCTCCCGTTACAAATGGCGCCCGTCATGGGGGTGAATACACTTATCTGCTGTGTTCTTAGAAGCGATTTCTCTGTTTGTGATGGCGACTTCTCTGTGCTAACTCGTCGCAAATAGGTGAAAGATTTCCACAGCGACGTTAAACTCCATGATCACTTGCTCTATGCTAACCGTGACATGTTCTGCACCAGGAATGCATTCCTCGACGAGAAGAGGCGGTACGAGTCGCGCATCAGTGAGTTGGAGGATGAGCTGGACGACGAACACAACAACGTTGAGATAATGACGGACAAGGCCA
The DNA here is from genome assembly GCA_032361785.1 of Lepetodrilus galriftensis. NCBI lineage: Eukaryota > Metazoa > Mollusca > Gastropoda > Lepetellida > Lepetodrilidae > Lepetodrilus > Lepetodrilus galriftensis. The sequence goes on along the minus strand of JAUTBZ010137143.1, from coordinate 9,736 downwards.
GGAAGGCCACCATGCAGGTATGTGTCATCTCTGCCTCCCGAGAGAGTTCACTGCGACAAGGGAGGTAATCTACACATCAAGGGAGATAATTTACACAAATATTAATCTAGTCGACATTATTTAAAAAAATAAGAAAGCAATCGTGACTGTTGTACAAAAGACCATCACAATTCCGAGAGAGTTCACAGCGACCCGTGATACATCAAGGGAGATAACTTACACAAATATTAATGTACTCGATTATTCTTTATTAATAAGAAAGCAATCGTGATGATGAACTGTTATACAAAAGACCATCAGGATTTAAATTTTGCACGAATTTGTTTTTTTTTCATTTTAGATGGAACAGATGAATACCGATCTGGGTGCCGAGAAATCGCTGACATTGAAGTTGGAGAACCAGAAGGCTGCTCTGGAAAGACAGAACAAGGAGATGCGGGACAAACTGGCGGAACTGGAGGGACAGAACCGGTCTCGCACTAAGGCCACGATCGCGGCACTGGAGAGCAAGATCGTCAACCTAGAGGAACAGCTGGAGATCGAGTCAAAGTAAGTGTAGCAGTCGCCCAATAAACGAGACTATTTGTGAGAGTTGTCTTAAAATGTATTTTGCTTCTAATTCTATAGTTGTCTCGTATGCGTGGAATATTCCTGCTGCAACATGAAGCACTAATTCATTCGTTGATTATTTAACTGGGTGGCAGGTTATGAAAGTAAAATTATATTAATATAATATCAATAAACATACGACGGAAAGTGATAATGTTTCGGATGCTAATGAATATGAAAGAGAAAACTAAGGTAGGTTGTATTACAGTGGTAAATTGTAGGAATTCAAGACAAAGTTTCCGACATTGAAGTTTTTATTTATTTATTTTTTATTTGAGCATAATAGGATTTATTATCTATAACTCCTATACTATCTATTTACATTTTAAAAGATTAAAATAAAGATAAGAAAACATTAAGTAACAAATGAAAACGTTGTGTGTGCAGGGACCGAGCAACAGTACAACGCGCTGGTCGCAAGCTTGAGAAGAAGGTGAAGGAGCTGGTGTTACAGGCGGAGGATGAGAGACGACACGCGGACCAGTACAAGGAACAGGTAGGTGTCGCCACCACTAGCACACCAGCAATGCTTATCACACGGCTGAAAGGTCGAGAAATCGCAGTTGTGAATACGTCTCTAGGCAAACTGTCTGATGTGTTTCGGCTTATAATTATATTGGTATTAGACCAAACATTTTACTTGCATTATCTTGATTGAATTGGGACGTTCATGTTATTACAGTGCACTGTCACTACCGGCATCTTTATACTTTGGCAATCTGTGTATATCAGCATTATTTAAATGTCCCTCCCAGCGACAATGCATTTAACATCCATTAACATTTGAATAATCCGGGATCTCTCTATTCTGTATTCAATCAGCAAATTACAGCCTTATTTTTAGTAATTCTTTTTTATTATTTAATTTTGTAAGTCTACACTACAGCTTGTTCAGTACCGGTATTGATTGTCCTACTGTTATTAACACATTCGTAACTTCTCCCTCCACAGTTTGACAAGGTCAGCAACCGAGTGAAAGCTCTGAAACGACAACTTGACGAGACAGAGGAAGAGGTGGCTCGTCTCAACGCACAGAAGCGCAAACTGCAGCGTGACATCGACGAGCAGATGGAACAAAACGAGGTGGCAACGAGAGAAATTTCACAGTTGCGGAAATTCAGGTAAATTTACCCCAAATATTTTTATATTTTTGTTATGAATTTTTCACTGGCCAGTTTAGTAAACACCCATATTATAGTTTGTAATATTAGGGTGTGTTATTCTAGACCAGGTGCATTATATTAGATAGGGTGCATTATATTAGATAGGGTGCATTATACTAGATAGGGTATGTTATGCTAGATAGTGTTATTGTAGGTAGGTTGTGTTGCTGGATAGGGTGTTATTCTAGATAGTGTTATGCTAGATAGTGTTATGCTAGATAGGGTGTGTTATACTAGATAGGGTGTGTTATACTAGATAGGGTGTGTTATACTAGATAGGGTTCGTTAGATAGGGTGTGTTATGCTAGAATGATGCTAGATAATGTGTGTTTTACTAGCAATTTCTGCTAGATAATACTAGATGTGATGTTATGCTACCGGTAGGTAGGGTATGTTATGCTAGATAAGATAGGATTTGTTAGCTAGGGTATGTTATGATAGATAGGGTGGGTTATTAATAGATAGGGTCTGTTATATTAGATACTGTATTAATAACCAGATATGACATTTAAATAGTGCAATTGTAGGACTGTTTGTATGCTAGTTTTGGACAAGGTCAAAAATAAAAAATAGTAGTGTCCTATAATGTGCATGAACCATTTTATTTTATGTGCAGTTCATCACGTCTTTTACCGTATTGATAAATGATATATTTTCCTATTATTTGGTAAATTATTTTTATTGTCTGTCAAATATATGGTTTAAACATATTGCATGATCACTATTTATATTTCTAAGTTTTTATTTTCCTCATCAAATGAAATCTTTCTATTTAGCCATATGTCCGGGTATGTTGGCAGAATATCTCTGCATTTCTTTTTGCTTGTAGCACAGTTTTGGGTATTGGTAGCCAGATATCAGAATGCAGTTTGCTAACAGAATCAGTCCAGAACAGTTTAGCTAGAATGGTGTAGATCTAGTATGAAGCTTGCACCGAGATAGAACATTGTTATGTTGTCGTACTAGAATCCATGGTGTCCTAATTCACTAAACTTGTTTACATTTATGATTAGTTTACTTTATTATTCAACATTAGGTGCATTTGTCGTTAGGTTCTTGAGCTTTTATGCTACGTCGTTATGAATTAACAAATTTCAGAATGCCGTAGGTAAAGTAGCATTTATTATTACTTATGCTCAAATTATATCCTTTTTTTTTGTTTGTTGCAAAAGCGTATCTATACCATCTGCCATAACACTCATGATATATCTGGTTGTTTTCCATGCAGTCTAAAATGTGTTTGTGAGGCGAGGAAAAAGTGAAAGGTATTCGCATGTAGTGTTACCTGGCAGCAAGCCCTTCCATTTTCAGTCTGCCTGAATTGCATTTTACAACCATCTCCAATTTTGGCATCGCTGTTGTGAATTTGAACATGCGATTATTAAATTATTTTTTTTCCAAAGTTTGAATGAATTGTTGTCATCGCCAGTTTGTATTTCCTGTGAGCCAGAATTCCACTGCTAGCTTTCAAGAATTATTTTCCCGATTTCTTTTCGGATAACCCGAAGAAGCAATTTGAGCTGCTTTGCTTCGATCGTTTACAAACATGTTTTTCTTTTCTTTTACTTAACATGAATGCATGATGTGGTAAAACCGTTCTAAATTAACAAATTTAATATGGAATAACTCTAATGTTGTTTATTGTTTGCGTAACACAATGAGTATACACGGCAGGGGGATATTATTATGCATGATATCAAAATAGCATCACTAAAGCTGGATGGAGAGTTCTATGGGCGGCAAGAGGGATAATGGGTCCATTTTAATTTTTGTTTCGTTGAAATGCTTTTATTTTCTTATCAGACATGTAGAGAGTCGCAGTGATCAGGACTAGGTTTGTAGCTCCAGCCATCTGAACATTCGTATCTATTTCTCCACCTGCCATGCCGTCTAGCTATATGCTCTTGCTGAATCGTGCTACAGACAGCACTAGCTGCACAGGATTCCGCTCTCGGCCTGTTCGGGGGCGCGGAGATGTCTCTTGACTATTTCCCCTAGGATATTTATGTTCCAGCATGCAAAAAGCACACAAACTCACACTGTATGTCTGCCAGACTGTTGTCCAATGTTGTTTAAAGCCATGATTCTTGTGAGAAGATAACAAATGGTAAATAATAAATGTTGAGAACGCTCTGTTTACACTTATGCTTGAAATAGCACTACTGCATGGCTAACCTTAGCTCATTGTCAAGTTCATTTTTGAGATTACGAAACATTTTGAGTAATTCACGCTCAAGCTCAAATATTATTTGCGGATTTGTGAAATCATACTCAAAAAGGTTTCATGATCTCAGGTCACTTTTATAATGATATGCATCGTACTAAGTTACTAATGTTCTTGTGTATTATTATTTTTTAAAGAACAGCCTAAGATGACATATTTGTTATTGGAATTATTACCCGTTATTTTATTGTCAATTTGTAGAAGATTACATTTAAACTTTTGTTTCTACTTGATTGGGTTTTTTTTCTTTTCATTTTTAAAGTAGCAGTTACATAATATGTGGCATGTATGTAAAGAGTCGATTACATATTTTAAAATATTTTTTTTATATAGAAGTCTTCGAGTATTCCATTGCATGTTATGGAATAATGTGTATTATATTTGTCCCATGATTTTCACCAATGATTGTGTAAACATGTCATGACATTAACATGACAATATCACTCCTGCCATGTGCAACACCAGCTATGACCAGAACATGCACGTATTCCTGGTTAAAAAATGTAGCACCGGGGTTTCCTCCCACACTAAGCAGACAATTACCATAGTACTGGAATGTCCCAAATCACTATGGGTTATAATGCCAATAGAATGCAATTTCACTTGAGGAAAATTTGTATTGATCTCTTGCGATTTTATTGATTATTGTTTATTTGTTCTGGCAACTTTTTCCAAATTTCATGAAATTAACACAAATTATTTACTATGTGAGGGAAGGCAGTTTTCTGATGTTATTTCCCAAATGAACACACTTCTGTTGTGTTTTTTTTTTACAAGATAGAAGCATACCTTTAGAATTGTATTATGGTTATGGAATCGTAGGTAAGGAAATGGTAACAAAATACACCTGTTGAAATTGTACTGCACTCGTCATGCACCACCTGCACACACACACACGTGTACGTAGTACTCCCCAACACTGCCTGCCAACCTGTGTGGACCCCTGCTGCTAAGGTACATTCCACAGTGGGAAAACTGGGGTTGCTAAGTTATGCACTGCAGTGTGGAACTGGGGTTGCTAAGTTACGCACTGCAGCGAGGAACTGGGGTTGCTAAGTTATGCACTGCAGTGTGGAACTGAGGTTGCTAAGTTACGTACTGCAGTGTGGAACTGGGGTTGCTATGTTACGTACTGCAGTGTGGAAATGGGGTTGCTATGTTACGTACTGCAACGTGGAACTGGGGTTGCTAAGTTATGCACTGCAGTGTGGAACTGGGGTTGCTATGTTACGTACTGCAGTGTGGAACTGGGGTTGCTAAGTTACGTACTGCAGCGTGGAACTGGGGGAGATGGCCGGGACCCGGTGTCTGTATGTCATGCTAACGACGATTCTCTCTGCTCTGTCCACAGGCCATCGGCAAGGGGCACAACCACCGCGCGCCAAGTGATCCAGTCGATCAAGACGCAGGCCGCGGAAGAAGAGGACGAGGACGACCTGGATCAGAACCAATCAGAGACAAAAGCATAGTATACATATATAATTATATCTCGTAACAGCGCTGGTGCTCTCCGGCCATTCCAATAGTTGTCCATATTATGCATCATATTTACTATTATATCTGTATCACTTCTGTATCACATTACCATCATTTATTTTGCCTCAATAATCAAGGTTTGCCTCTTATAAACAAAGCGTCTACTATAACTTTGTGAAGCCATTTGTATATCAGTTAAATCTGAGAAATGCTTTAGTGGAGATGCTTTTCTTTTTGCATAGAAAATGTGAAGATGTTATTCTGTTGTAAAATCCATGTTGGCTGAAATTAGACATACCTGTGGGATTATCTCCCTTTATGTGGCACAATTTATTATTTGCATTGTTTTCCTAACAAGATTCATAATTTAAATTCCATATTTGTTTAAAGTAATTGTAAAATAGCACAATGTGTGAATGTATTATTCTAATGATGTTAAAGTGTGGAGTCAGGTTTCATTTGAAATTCAAATGAATGTCCTTGAGATGAAATTATACGAGTGCTTACTAATATGTTACTTGATCAATGGGCTTGCCATTCATAGACATTGATAGTGGACATGCGTTCGAGCCAAGCATAGCTTTACTTTTCAAGAAAATAGGAATCGATGTTACTCTATATGATCTATGAGAATCGATAATTTTGTAATTATCAAAAAATAGTCCATGAAAATATTTAGTTTATAGCAGTGGGGCTTGTTGAAGAGAGCAGTTATAGAATTGAAAATAATAGACATAGAAGTAGATATCGGAAGATGTTGTTTTACTATATAAATTTGTGTATTTAATTTGTTTTCAAGTCTTCTATCCCCATTAGTTCGAGACGTGTCTTTCATTGTCATGGAAATGAGTACTAGATACCTTTTATTGTCGACGTGTACAATTTGTAAAACACAATCTGATTGGTTCACATGGATATAATAGTTTCTTCCAAACCAGCTTGACATTTCCGAGTGGTTTACCGAAGCATGTGTTCTGATGTGAAATATTCCTATGTAACCTGTCAGTGATGCCATTCCGTTTCCGTGATCAGCTTTGCTTCAGGTGCTAACTGTGGTTTGTTTCCGAGAGCAGAAGAGTGGGGTTGAAGGGGAGGGAAAAACAACTGTAGTCCAAGATGTGAAATTTGTGTATTTGGGATCTAGTTGGCTTTGTTTGTAAACAATAACTGCTTTTTTTTTAGGGATGCAATCTTTGTTGTTTTACATCACTGTAAGTATGATGTTATTTGTCATACAAATGATTGTACATTTCCATGTTACATTGGATGCAAGCCCTAATCTCGACTCTAGCTGTGTTCAGCAACCACACCCCTGGGTCTCTAGAATCGCCCCGCATACCCGTAGTCGCATTTTACCGACAATCAAAACTATTTTCAGCTAGTGTTTGAATATTTCCAATAATATCTTTATAGAATTTATTCATAATATAAAGTTTTTATCTGTTTTCCAGTCTTCCTATAAAAAGAATACAATCAAAATACGATGGCTTTGCTAATTTAATAGAACCAAGTGAGTCCGATAGGATTCCACTGTATTCTCCAGGATTCCGCTGTGTTCTCCAGGGTGTTGTGGAAGTGGGAGAGTCGATGTATTGGGGCTAGTCTTCTGCTGTGCTTCAATGCGTGTACATACCTCCTCCATGTTTGAATGTCCACCAATAATATGAAAACCAGATTTTAGATGAATATTTTTGTATATTATACGCAATCATCCGACAAAACCTCTTTTTCACAGCAAATATGTGCCTCTGCTTCCTATTAATTTTGGACATAAATGTTGTAAGTGAAATGGTCCGCAGACTAGCTCTTTAATAAAATATGGGAACAAGTGTTTTGTACTATTGTCCATTTTCACATGTACTACGTTGCGATGTTGAAAATGTTCGGATGTTCCCCAGGGGTACACTGTTTTCATGGGATCAAAATTCTTAGTTTCTAATCGGCCATCTTGGCTGTCTGTATTCCTAACGCTATGGTATATATGTACACCGTTCCTATGTTTCCAACTCGCGTCTGTCCAACTATTATCATGATGTATGCTTGGCTAAAAACAAAACATCTTCAATAAACTATGAAACAAATGCATGTCTTTCTTGTCTTGAACCACTTCCGTGGCATAGTGGTTAGGGTGTCAGCATGAAGAGCAGGTAGTCTGTGGTTCCATCCCCAGCACCCAAAGATGCAGAAATATGGTATTTGTCGTCTCCCTGCTCGATGCTCAGAATTTAACAAATAGCCTGGAGTAGGGATACTATTTCTGAGTGGCATAGCCACTGTGGCATGGAGTGGAATATCCACTGTGGCATGATGGAGTGGGATATCCACTGTGGCATGATGTTCAAGTGGTGTAGGCCTGCCAGACCGACACTAGGTATGAAATATGCAAAAGGAGTCGTGAAGCTGTCAACCCTTTTATGTATTGAAGGTGGGTTGTTTTGATGGATATGTGGGACGATTCATGTCTGAAAGCTCAGGATTCTTACAAATATTACAAATAATCTTTGTGTTATGTAATGTTATGACCAATAATAAAAACGGGCATAAGTAAAATCGTTCTATATTTGCCACGCTCAACACATAGGGTACAAGTCCTTGTAAACCTGAAAATCTATTCTAATCAACTGACTAATACCTCATGTCGGCCTGGCAGGCCTAAATCATTCAGCTAGCACTATAAAAGCTGGCATCATGATCAATCTGGCCTAATACAAGCAGGTACACACGAAATATGAATCCTCTCGATGTTGAGAATGGGCACGAATTACGGACAATTTATTTTTCTTTGCTAGTGACTTGAGTGTGAGTAACATTCACCATAATCTTGAAGATCAATATGACAGGATTTCACGTTGTGCAAGTTTCATGAAATCGGTTGTGTTGGCCAGTTTCCATTGCGCAAGTCAATGCCAAAGATCCATTAAAAAAAAGTATAAATTGGTTTACAACAAGTTGAACTTGTATGCTGATGCAACATACATGTACCATAATCCAACAATTTGATATACAAATGGACAACAAAATAATGAAAGATACCTTTAAAATTTTAATATCAATGTACTGTAAATATGAAAAACATAATAAAACAATGTTAAAACACTTTTGACTAGTGAATATTCCTTCACAATATGGCACACAATGTCGATATGAATAGAGGATATGATATCGCCAATGTAAATATTAGGGATAAAATAACTTTGTCATGGTGAGGAAACTTTGTCTGGATTGATAAACAAATATAGTTTTGGAAATTTCTTGGAGAGGTCGGGCCATTGCAATCAACACGCATGGTTCATGTAGAAACATATTCTGGAGTACCCGGTACTATACTAAGATAAGACATGGGTCCATGAATACTGCAGTAGACTTTAAATTAGTCGTTGCATTGATTGCTAGTCATTAAGTATCCATAACAGTCCGTAACAAGCTTACAATAACAAATAATAACAATTTCACAGAGAATACAATAGCACAAAGGTAAATTAAAACAAATTACATTCACGTAGCATGCAAAACATGCTTTTCAAATGAGCAAACATAGGTCATGTACTTAGCTAATTAATCGTAGTAAAATATTGTACCTTCTAAATTTTGTGGATGAAATAATGATTATTCTTCTACAAACTCATTCCATAGTCCACTCACTCACCTATTGATTCATTCATTATACACATGATTAGAAATATGTATCACTTTCACCACCGGTACTAGTCTGGATTTCATGAAAAGGTTGTACCAGGGGTGCGTTCAGCCTACACTACTTTTCACTACATAGTACTATGTAGTACTACGGAAGCCATAGTATATTATGTAGCATTACTTTCACCACGGGTTTGGACCCTGTAGTGTTTTGTAGGAAAACCCAAAGCATGAAGCAAATGGACTGCATGCATCCGTAAATGTATTTGCTGCTATTTTGCTACAAACCCATTCAGACACCCATCACTTTATAGAATACTCAATAGTAGTGTAGTGAAACATAATGCAACCTGAACACAGCCCATTCAGGTGTAAATGTACACTTGTATAATTTTACATGCCCTGTGAAAGGATTACAGTACGACCCTTTCTTGAAACATAGTCTTGAATCCCGTATATTTGGTCCACTTGACACAATCACAAAAATTGATAACGGGTACATTAAATACAGAGGTGCCAAGTTGAAACGAGTGTGATGAGGGAGATCTCCCTACTACACCGTAGGGAACCCCTGTACACACCAAAACGGAAGTTGCACTAAGCGACTCCCATTTCTGTCGTGTACAGT
>JAUTBZ010137132.1:0-13282 GCA_032361785.1 Lepetodrilus galriftensis | reverse complement strand
GATTTATAATATAATATCTTAGGCCTTAGTTACCGGTATTTTGATTCCCTGGTTTACGCCCACTGACCTGATTGTATTTCATATTGGAAAAACAAGAACATATTTTTTATTATATTCCGCCAGCTGTACACCCGTCCTTTGACTTAGCCATGAATTTGGAAAGTAATTCCATCAATTTATGAAAAAAGGCCTGCTTTCATATCCGGAACATTAGTCAGATCTCCAGATTATTTGGATACACGTTCCGTCAAATTTCTCATACTATAATAGAGTCATGCATGGTACGAACCAGTATCTACTGGACAAAGTGCAGAGAGTGCAGAACTCTGCACCAAGACGGATTACAAAAACCCGGAAGTACGATCACATGACACATGGTGCATTTGGTTATCAAGATTAAGAACATCCAATCACAGACTACCAATAGAAACTGGCCGTACAAAAGCTGGCCGTACTGGCCCCACAAAAGCAACTACAGTTTTGAAAGGCCTGCATTGCAACTTGTCAGCTTTCAAGATACATCTAAAAACAGTTCTCTTTTAGAACATAACTGACTTTTTCGCACAAAATGTGTCGCTCTATTTCATTAAGAGCATATGTTTTTCATTAAGATCATAACAATGTGTAAGGAGCATGTTTCGTGTATTCTTAGTGAATAAAACATATATATTAAGCGAGCATATGACTAAGCGCCTTTGAGCAGACATATTCCTTGATAATGGCGCTGTATATTATAGAGCATGCTCGGCATATCAGAGCGTGAAATCGAAATGCGAGGGGACCAAACAGGTATTTTTCTATAATATCACAGTTGATAGACCTGGATAATGGACAAACGAATTTCTATCTGAGACTGATTGCGCTTGATTTATCCACCCACAAGTTGTTATTTAGTGATGTACTTGATCCCCAACACTCGATAGTTATAAAATAAATAATATTTTATATGAAATAGGGGAATGTTCCGCTATATATCTTGTCTTGGAAGCATCGACTGAACTATGAAGGATTTGCGAGAAAACATTTCGTGTGCGTATTATATGTTTAAGTCGTACCACCGAGTTACGTCCCCTTGCATATACATAATGAAGAAAAGATCAATACGTACGACTATATTCACGTAATGTCTATCAGTAGACCACAGGGGGTTGCATTGGATAATTGTCTACCAAACAGCGGTTGAAGGGTTTTTGGAAGTACACACATGATTTTATGTATGTCAAGTAAATGTACTTTACCGTTATAGCTAAGAACTATCTGTGATATTATGCCTTTAATAGAAAGTGAATTCGTTCTTAGCGCTGCAAAACATGTTATAGTTTTGTTAATTTGTTGTTGTTTGTGTGTGTGTGTTTGTGTGTGTGTGTGTGTGTGTGTGTGTGTGTCTGTGTGTGCGTATGTATATATTATTGTGCGTGTGTATGTATATGTGTTTGTGTGTGTATATATGTATACGTGTGTGTGTGTGTGTGTGTGTGTGTGAGTGTGTATGTATATGTGTGTGTGTGTGTGTATGTACACGTGTGCGTGTGTGTGTGTATGTATATGTGTGTGTGTGTGCGTGTGTGTGTGTGTGTGTGTGCGCACACGTGTGGGTGTGCGCACACGAGTGACTTATCTTGCCCACGGCCTATTAAGTGTTCATGCAATAGCTCATTTCGCTGTTCAATGAATAAGGACCTCGATCTGAATGGGGGTCGAGGGTGTACAGTAGTCGCAGACTTGGCCATGGTCGTTAGCTTCATGATCAGCGAGACGACTAACGACCGGGACATGAACAACTACCCCAACTCCATGGCGTGGTACAAGCGGATGCAGGAACTGCCTTACTTCAAGTCGTGCAACCAGGGCTTCTACGCCATGCTGGACATGATGAAGTCAAAGAAAGAGGGAAAAGCATAGACTATCATTTTATTATAAGCCTACTTGAAAACTTGCTCATTTTGATCAGCAGTGTCATAAATATGTCATGTTATTACAGTGCTGAGCATCGACGAATATAATTCGTGATAATTGAATTGTATTAGGAAATAAAACACTTGTTTTGTATATATTATATGTGTATTTAAACACTTTGACGAACAATGTATTGATATAATACTGAGAATGTATGCAATTATAAGCAATGTGTATATGATACGAATACATTTTCTATTATATGCCAGGCAATATTTCCTAGAGGTATTTGATCAAAGAAAGACACTTTCCCGTGTTGTGGAACAGATTGGCTTTGATCCATCAAGTCGTTACATGACAATATTGAAAGAGGCGCACGTAACCAGTGACAGGGATTATTTGCTCTGATAGCTGATAGCCTACGCATCCGTTAGAAAAAGTTGTTAACATCCCTGTGCATGGGCGAGCGATTTATCGCCGCGACAATGAGCGTCGACAACAAAAGATTCTATCGAAATGTTTAGTTGCGAATTTTGGTGTACAAGATACTGTTCTATCTCATAACGTAAATCGCAGAGTTTGTCGCCACAACATTCGCCTATGTAATGGTGTGTAAGGACAGTTTACAATCAGTTCGAAAAGGTTCGACAAATGTTTTTGCAATAAATGTTTCAATTTCAATATTCAGTTTGTATAAATTCTCAACAATGCAATATATAAGTATGTCGAAATAGTTTGATATTTATTATAAACAAACATATATTAAATATTGATGTGACTGTGCCAGTGTTTGCGTGTGTGATCGAGACTGTGTGAAACTTTAAATTGGACATTGATTAAATATTGAAAATCTTTGAATAAAACACGGACGATGATCTGGATTCTCTGATATGATACAGGAAAAGTGTGGAAAACCCGACGACATCCCTTGTCAAAGACATACTCTATTATGCCTACTTCCGTCAAATGCATTAACAGCGTAGGTAGCAGCATCATCTCACACCAAGGATACGCTCAGGACTCGCTGCATAGTATACCACACTGAAGTGTGAACGTAATTAAAGGTACCCCTGTGGTGCGAGGATGAGGTAGCATTAGTCATTACCAACGACTTCATCGTGGCATTTGTTTCGATTTGTAATGATTTTTTACATTTAAAAATAAATCGAAACCATTGCTATGAAACGTCGTTGACAAGGACTGAGGTAGCATGTGAATAAAATACAAAGAGTAATTCAGCACACACACACACACACACACACACACACACACACACACACACACACACACACACACACACACACACACACACACACATTAATACTAATGCGATGTACGTGGGCCTATTTGAGAACATATTGAAGCAGCTTCTGTGATGAAGCGTCCATATAATATAATCTGGCATATACCTGGCATGTATATGAAGAGACCACTATGTGGATAGGGTGTTCCAATCGGATCAACCGAGCGACATCCACAGTAATTTAAATAGAGATATCCGAATATTTCAGATCTGGAATGTCGCGAAGAAGAAGAATGAGGCATTCGTAGCAACTTTGCGACATTCCGGATCGGAAATAGCTGTGGATATCGCTCGGTTGATCCGATTGACGAATGAGGATGTTCGTCAAGGAAGTAGGATTTAACTCCCTTTGTTCTTGTGTAGCAAATTCGCACCATTTATTATGTAATAATCATCTCCCCCCATGGAAGAGTAGAACTCCGAGCTCTAGTTCCTTTACCATTGGCAACTGTATGTTCCAATCTGGCAGTACAGACGCTATCTGATTTCAGGCTGCTTCAAATATGGCTTTTCTTGCCTTTGGTCGCAACAGTCCATCAACCATACTCTATCACATCTTTGCCTAAAGTGCCACACCATAGGGAGATCACATTGCCAATGATGCCGGACTTTTCTGAGTTTGGATGATAGTTTTTAATGTGTATTGATGGACTTAGTCTTAGACCTATGCGATCAGTTGGTAGCATTATAGCATATTACAAATGTGACACGTGATTTAAAGCTTGGCTGCCATTAATTGCAACACAATGTAATTCTTACAACGAATACATGTCAAATAGAATCTTTTTTATTCAATAGGAGATTGCATTTTCAAATCCATACAGCAATAGAACACAACATAAAATAATATCATGATAACATTTTGAAAAATATATATTATGATCCAATGTAGTTAGCGAGTTTTCAAAATATCTAATAACGTTTACACAAATCCTACTACAAAACCATTACTGCAGTACAGGTATAAATACAATACTCTTTATTTTCTTAACACAAATTACCGGTAAATGAGTAAAATATTGTTCCTATGTAACTTCCTATGTACATATCACACCATTGATTTGAAATTATTTACACATATACTTTGGTGTACAACTAGGAATGTGTTGCTGAACATGTTCAAGGGCGAGTGATTGTTTTATTTATGTCGCATCGGGAGTATTTCCAACACCAATAACCGACGGGAACATGTTCAATAAAAAACACGTCATAAACGGTATGGTGAATTGTGTAGAATGCATTCTAAAAGGGATGAAGACACGCATAACAGGCCTACCAGCATACCGTAATCTGCGGATGAACATTGCAGTCTCACATATAATTATAATTATAAAAGTACACGCTTTCTCATTCCATATCAGCTGTCTACATTGCGAGTTTTGGAAATTGCGTTTCCGATTATCAGATATTAGTATTCCTTGGACCATCTAAAGTACATACTTTATATGCATGTACTAAATATGACAATATGATGAATAGTTAAACTTATTCGTGTGGTGTTTTTTGTTGCTGTTGTTGATAGACCACATTTACAAAGATGTTTTTTTTTATCCTGTTATTTTACGATCAAATGCATGACTATCACCAATATCAATATAGGAAAACAGACTAATTCCTAAAACGAATGCTGAATTTCTAAGTTCTGGAGCTCTAGCTGATACAACGGTGGGACAGATATATACTGTATACAGATATATACTGTATACGTAGCAATGGAGATATAGGCACATTCTTCAGATGGCACTACCGTAAGTTGATATTATTTTCTAAACTATTGTACGTTAGGTCGTAAGTATGTACGCCGATTCCCTATCACCCTCTACTAACAGCTCGTACTATTTCGCGTCATCATAGAGCCAATAAAGTTGGATCACCAGATCCAGTCCTCAGATGAATATAATATAGATCAGAACGTGCACACATAGCTATCTGATACACCTGCTGTTAGTTTTTCTATACACACTTCTACATTATGTCGTTACAGGTTTATCCTGAGCACATGCTGAAAACACAGGCAGAACACACATACATGTACTTAGATCGAGATTTATCTAGCCTTCCCTGCTGACCATTCGCTACTTTTCTTTTTATACCATATGGTCACGAGGGAAGGCTAGAGTAATCTTGAACAAATATTTTACTTCATTAAAAAAAAAATCAATAACACTTTGCCTGCTGGATTAGGCAGCCACTGCTCTTTAGGGCATTTCTGGTTGCCTCCAGCATGGAGAGGGTTAATGCAAACAGAAATGGTGTTAATTTTAAAATTGTCTAAAATCTATCCCCAACCCCCACCCCCAAATCAACAATCCGATGGAATACATAATGTTAGATCTTTGTATTGCAAAGAAGTAAAACTAAATAAAAAAAATCTTCATTATACATGTATTATAAACATGAAATATATCGAAATAATGATTTTTCTATGTTGAATTGCACTATCTTACATAAATGTTACTACCCGGGTATATACTATACAGATACTAGGTACAACAATCAAGAACATAATGGCTGGGTTCACCGAGTTTTAATGCATACATGATCTATACTTATGTGATCTCTTATGATGTATTACATGAATAAACAATCTAATCCTAGAAACAGAACATGTGAACTTGGATTTGCAATGACCATATATGATATTGAACAAAGACATTGCATCATGTGAGAAACTTAAAAACTATATTCTATAATATAATATATTATTACATCTAGAAATCATAATTTAAAAAGATTCTTGGTTATACATCTCATGGCAGTATAGAAAGCTGTTCCCATAATTGTTTCTTTCTCTCGACACATTTCATTGGTTCATTTGGTGTACCATCACGTTCCCTAACAGATAAGCAAGGGAGGCTGCAATTGGTAATGTCCCTTGGTTTCAGGATGCCAATGAAAACTACATATCTATAATATTGTATATCACACTACACTATCAGACAATTTTAAACATATCCACTATATTCCACGTTGCTGCAATATATACATATGGTTATTAGCTGCATATTCATTTACAAATAGCCATGATAAGAGAAAGCCAATGCTTGTGAGAAAACAGTCTGAGCAGAATAGCAGAGCTTTGGAGGAATAACGAGGGACGCCAAGTATAAATAAGGCCTATGAGAATGATGAGATAGGGAATATATACAATGTATTTATTTATTTATTTAGGGAACATATACAATGTATTTATTTATTTATTTATTTACAATCAAATGTACACACACACACACACACATACACCCAGTGCTTCAGCCATTTCTTTCAGTTAATAGACAATATTTTAATATTTATCCATGAGGGATATTTGGTGTGTGTATTCCACTACATTACAACAACAAAATTAATATAACCACATACTGTACTATTAACTCTCTCCATGCTGAAGGCAACTGGAGATGCCTTAAAGAGCAGTTTCTGTGCCTAATCCAGCAGGGAGAGGGTTAAAGAAGTAAAGCCAAAGAAAATCATAACTGATAACACTAACAAGTGATATCATTTAAAAGGTGGATACAAGAGTGGATAAAATAATTACTTCCGCTATTAGTTTAAAAGAAATGCATTTTAAAACGCCGACCAGAAGGTAAAACATGTAGCTCAAATTTGTGGTGTAAAAAAGTTGAAATCATCTGATAAATCTGATGGAATGAGCCTTGTGGGTAACTCCCTCTGAATACAGACACTGAATATTATACTAAAAATAGTAAAGTTCCCCCCATATATTTTCCCCACCTGTGTTTACGATAGAAATGATTTTTCCTTTGTTATACACTGATAAGTGGTTAAACGATGCATGAAATGTAATGGTTAAAATACTTTCAATGAAAGATTGATAAAATAATATCATAATGAATCAATGTTAAAAGATCAGTTTACGCAAGAAATATTCCCTTTGCTGTCCTATGTATTATAAAATAATGGCAATCGAGTGGACAAGCTTGTCTGTAGAAAGCAAATTTAGAACTGTGGCATTCCCTTACTTAGTAACATGTTGGCATACACTTTAGTCCACTCCAAAAATACTTGAAAGCAGCTCTAAATCTCAATTACAAAATACAACTTAATAAAACAAATGTTAAACGCTCCTGGTTATGTCCTTTCCCAGTTTTAGTGAAAGATTCCCACAGCGATGTTAAACTCCATATTCACTCACTCACTTTCCCAGTTTGATATTGGTCATAAATAAAAATATTTATGGTACAGTGTATGTATATAGTTTTATATTGGTCACTTATCTGAGTTCCTAGAAGCAAGGAAGACATTTATTATTTAAACAATAAGTTCCGAGGTAACAAGTCATTGGTAACTGTGAAGAGTCTTCCCTGGCATGATCAAAGTATATGTTGGCTGAATATAATAAATGTGGGTGTGACTGAGGATTTCAGGAATACATTTATTTTAATTAAGATTGTCCTACTATATTAAAATGGTTTTCAGCTACCTGTATATATAAACCAATTGTGTAAATTGTAAGTTAACCCAACATTGTGTAAACAAACCAATTGGGCTAACTGTAAGTTATCCCAATTGAGCTAACCCTACACACAGACACAGACAGACACACACACACATACACATCATCCAAATATTGCACTCCAGACAATAATCGAACACAATACCTCTAATTTTATAAACCGACACCCAAACCACTGTCCTCTTTTTACCACTCCTCGATTGGTCCGTGGCATTTATTTTATTGCTTATTGCAAAACACAGATCTCCACAACAACATTTAACCCTCAAGTTGCTGGAATTACTCAGATGCCCTGTAGATCTGCAGCAAGTCACATGTCATCAGGCAGAGGGTTAATATCAATTTAATGAGTTGATGAAACGGGAGGGCGCGCGTCGCTAGACACCGTTGTCACTGTCCAGGTCTAGCAGCATGGAGTCTAGACTGGTTATGCTGTTGAGAGACGGCAGGATTTTCTGCGGACGTCGCACGTTCCAATGGAGACAGTCGGCCAGTCCGTCGAACCAATCGTCAATCTGGTCCTTGGCGCAGACTGACGGCACCGGGTAGGTGGCCGTGGTGATACGAAGTCTGCAACACACAGTGCCATGGCTGATGTCTAATCCTTGTTTAAATACACTGGAGTCAATATTATTAGTTTATATCAATTTGAAAATCATTATTACTTTCCTTTCTTTCTTTTTTTTTACATTTAAAAAAAATGGCCTCTTTTGACTACTTACGTATCACCCTGTTGCAGTTCGAGACGATTTCTGCTGTCAAATGAGACCCAGGCATTTCCTCTGGCAGCAGGCGATAGCATTATCTGTCCAAGAATATAATAGTAATAATAATAATACAATTTTTAAGAATGATAACAGCAGATTTGTTTACTGGTGAAAAGCAAATTTATCTGCAGTACGATTGATAGAAAACAAGAATATTTTATGAGAGCTTCAAATATAATCATGTTGTTCCACTCATAAATCCCTCCTCTCCCTCACTTTCACCCCCTACACATCCCCTTAACTGGCACCACTATGAGAACAGGGAGTACGGACAGATAGGGGATGATGCCACCCTCCCTCTCCATTCTACCTCGCTACCCTCTTTCCCTTCTCCCATCCCTCTACCCTCTCTCTCATCTCCTCCCTCAGTATTTAGCTTACCTTGATATCGACAACAGCTGGCACTATGACACGTCTGAGGAGTGAGAGGACAAGATGGGAATGATACCACTTCCCTCTCTCAGTATATAGCTTATCTCAATATCAAAGCCTCCCTCCCCTCCTCTCCCCTCTCTCTACCCTCCCTCTTCATCCTATCTCTCTACCCTCTTGTCATTCCCTACTCCCCTCGAATTACCCTTCTCCCCTCCCTCCTCCAACTCACTCTCAGTAGTTAGCTTACCTTGATATCGACGCTGGCTGGCACTACGACATGTCTGAGGAGTGAGGGGACAGGATGGGAGTGATGCCACCTTGCCTCTGTCACCTTTCGTCTCTCTACCCTCCCTCTTCATCCTACCTCTCTACCCTCTTGTCATTCCCTTCTCCCCTCCAATTACCCTTCTACCCTCCCTCCTCCAACTCACTCTCAGTAGTTAGCTTACCTTGATATCGACGCCGGCTGGCACGACGACGGGCCTGAATGACAGGGAGTGAGGACAGATGGGGGTGATGAGGATGCAGGGGACGTTGGGGTGGATCATGGACGCCCCCGCCGCCACCGCGTACGCAGTGCTGCCTGTCGGCGTGGAGATGATCAGACCTGAAACAGTCCACACGTAGATTTGTAGTTTAGATTTTAATACACATCAGAATCACGTACTGTCAAAAGCTGAGCGCATATAGTGATAAACTGAGAATTGGTACGTATACAGGGAGCGAGTTATTGTTTTACATCGCAGCGACATGTTTTCACACATATGTGACCCTTGGTATTAATGTAATTTAACATATATTAGCACACAATCTTACCATCTCCCTGTACAGACGTGACGAGACGACTCTCTATATACAGGTCTATATTGCACAGGTGTGGAGTTGGACCCCGGTCTACTACTACTTCATTTAACACCTGCACAAAACAAACAAAGGCATGGTTAGCAACTTAGCAGTATAGAATGCATCGCATGCAACTCACATATTACCATACTAGCATTACCTGTAGGGTACTCCATGGTTTTAGCCTTCAGAGAGCATTTCTCTCTATTGTGAAATTGTGACATTTATATTGCGATATTTATATTTATATTTCGATATTACTATTTGTTGTTATCTGAACAGTGGTAAAATCCTATTTGCATGCATTATCTGAATTAGCCATGATATAAGTGAAATAATCCTGAAAGTGGCTCTAAATAACAATTGAAATAACAAAACTAAATAAAGACACGCCCCCACTGAAATAACAAAACTAAATAAATACACCAACACCACCAACTCAAGTGTTGCTTACTGAATAGTCAGTAATAAAATTCAAGGTATTTATGGTCATACACTTTCTTCTTATAATATTGATACAACCAATACAAAGCCACACAACCTGCCATAAACACAAACATAAGGTATTTATTTTAAAGCACTTCCTTCTCCACAATATGACCAATATAGCACTATTATATTAATGTACTTTCATCTCCACGATCTGACCATTATAACACTTAAAGCTACACAGTGTACACCACAATAAAAAAAAAAGATCGCACAGTATTTACTTTAAAGCACAGATACTCCATAAAATTACCATTATTACAAATAAAGCTATATACAACCCACCATAAACAAAAACTGCAAGGTACTTATCTTAAGTACATTGCATCTCCATAAACACGACCAATATAGCACTTTATTAACCCTTCCCTACTGTGTATCGGGGCATTACCATAATTACTACAGAGCAGTATTAACTAGGAAGAGGTTTAACCCTCTCCCTGCTGGATTAGGCATATGCACTGCTCTTTATGGCATGGATGGCTGCCTCCAGCATGGAGAGAGTTAAAGTGACAACTCGACAGAAAATAAATAACATAAATGACTTACTAGTATATGAGCGGCTGCAGAGCTATTCTCAGAACGGTCAGGTGCCTGTTTACACACAACACACTTGAGTCGGTACCTCAGCAGTAGAGATGCCTCCCCTGAAGTAAATCAACATGATTAATTTTTAATGTGGTTACATGTATTCATTGGAAATGCATCTAAAGAGATCGGTGGACCATGTTGAATCATTATTTATTTTTTTTAATAATTAATAATCATAACTTTAGTAACAATATTAATAATAGACAGTCTGAGGTTGGTGAATATTTATTAAACAAAAGTTTTAACTGTTTTTTTCTTAAATAACATCTAAATTTCCATAATTATATAAAACAATTTAAAAAAATTAAAACATGATAAAATCATCTGTCGAAATGTAAAAGATTGCACCTCAAGAAATGATAAGCATAAGAACAATGCAACTACATTACTTGTACATAGACACAAGCTTAACCACAGTACCAGACTGGCCAACTTGACAAAGATGCAGCCAATTAAGAGTCTTAATAATAGAAACTGCATAGTAAGCATGATTATCTTCCCTGTGAAAGCTCACCCGAGAATGTATAACGATCAAATTAATATAGCATGTAGCCAATCATTGTACTAAAATATTCATGTTGAGTATGATATGTTTCCGCTTTGACAATGGGATACAACTTCCTCAAACCTTACCGTACCTTGTAACACGGTGTCCACCTGCTCCTGGAAGTTGGTGAAGTGGAAAGGTGTAAGGAATCCCAGAGAGCCCATGTTGAACGCCATCACCGGGGGAACACTTTGCTGTGGACGGAAAAACACAGAATGTCTACATTTACCCAAAACAACATATTTCCTCATTGAGTTTTTATGTATTTTTTAATATATTTTTTATATATATTTTATATATTTTTTATAGTTTATATATTTTTTATATATATATTTTTTAATTTATTATATTTTGTTTTGTTTTTAAAATTGGGTTTTAGAGACTTTCAAGATTCTTTCACTAATATCATGGCTTGTCGGTTTAATGCAAGAAGAAACCTGCAACATCCTTAATGTTTCAGTAAACTTGCCAGCACTGGCTGGTCTGACAGACCGATGATGATATCTGCATTGCCGCTCTACAGACAGCCCAGCATTTCATGATTGCATCAGAAAGGTAACTTTCGCGAGTATTGATCGTGTTCTTCAAGCCTGAATACGGTGTGTCAAGAGGAGGCAGTACCTAAGATGAATGTCAATGACTTTATCCAATAATTTGTGATTTGTCCAATTGTACACGGTTGTATTGAGCACATACCTGGAATAGGGAGGACGCATAGAGTAGAGTTCCATCTCCTCCCAGACAAACGATGAAATCAATTCTGCCAGTTAAATCCTCAGCACCTTTAGAATGAAAGAGGAAAGAATGTTCTACTATGAGGCATGAGGACCAGACAGCACTATACTGACAACTAATTAATGGATTATTGAATACCAAAACTTTTCTTTGTGGCATGATTGGGCTTCTTACCGCTGAAACCATTTAGAGATGTCTTGTAGAGATTTTGATTTACCTAGTAGAAAAGATTAACCCTCTCCCTGCTGGATTAGGCAAAAGCACTGCTTATTAGGGCATCAACGGTTGCCTTCAGCAGGGAGAGGGTTAAATCAGCGATAGAAACTAACTTTAAAACTTACTAGACCGAATAGTGATACAAATAACAAATGTTATGAATTTACTAGTCCTTAGGATACCTTTAGCATTGGGAGAAATGGCATGGACTAGAGGACTAATTTTTATCCCTGTTAAATTGTGTTGGGATTTCCTACGCTATGCATAGAACAAGCTAGGAGAAAGAGAAGAACCTTGCCCCTCAGAACAGTTGCTGAACAATACCTAAGTCCTTCTTTAAACATCTGGACTTTTGACAGGATTGCCTGACTGTGCATAGAACAAGATAGGAGAAAGTAGAACCTTGCCCCTCAGAACAGTTGCTGAACAATACCTTCTTTAAATGTCTGGACTTTTGACAGGATTGCCTGACTGTCAGGGCAGAAGAGTTTCCGTGTTTCTCCCACAATCTTCGTCTCTATGTACACGAGCATGTTCTTTTCCTGAAATGTACAAAACATACCAGTCAGTCAGAATCTTTAACAGTATGGCAGGGCTCAATTTAGCGACTAATTTGGGAGCCATGGCGACCTAATTTTAAATTATAATTTTAAAACGTTGCTCAACCTTTTTAAGGTGGCGTCAAGCTGATTCTTAAGAGTAAAGGGGGACCTTTCTTGGCAATAATTATAACAGAAAAACGTTATGTACACCTCAATTGAGTGTGTGGTTAGTATGTTTATGCGCTATAAACTTTTATTTGTTTATATTTATCAGTTTAAAAACTCAAACCAGAATGGACTATTGAAAATCAAGAGGGCCAGAAATGAAGTTGGCATGACCGACAATGCTTTTAAGTGCCTTTGGCCCACGGGCAGGCGTTATTTCTACCCCTGGTATCATGGTCTAGTCAGAAAGGTAACATAAGATATCTCCAGTGCCAGGACATGTTTCTTCTAATGGCTAGTTTAGCATTTTTTAGAACGTTATTAGCAAAAAGAATTGTT
>JAUTBZ010137120.1:0-27500 GCA_032361785.1 Lepetodrilus galriftensis | reverse complement strand
TTAGTTTGACATAGTCGAATACCAGACTATTACCTCTACACTGACTAGCACAAAGAAAATGTACCTAACAATAATGGCACTATAATACTGTATAGCGTGGTACCACCATGAGATCCTCCACGGCTGTTGGGGATACCATACCAGAGTCATTAGGCAGACGGTGTGTAAAGTGAAGCAACATTGCACTGGTGTGAACTCTCACGGTTTATTTGTACTCGTGTGTTCTTTAAACATCTCCGGTCGTAGTCTGTTCCAGACCCCCCTACCCCTTTCCCCATTCCCCCAAACCCCCTTACGTTGGCCCTGTTTTGGACACGAATTGGTGGTGCAAGCCGCGACCCAAGTTTTATGCTCTCCGAGTTTTATGCATTCTTTTGTCGCGGTGTTTGTTTTTCTGATTTATATAACCAAGGTATGGTGTGAATCTAACCACATTCTGTCATGTGGTGAATGTGAATGTGGACACGTTATGTAACTAGTACCGCGAGTCTCGACCCAGACTGGCGCCGTGACGTCATCACTGCGCATGCGTACAGGAGGCGAGGGGGAGTTTGTATGGACAAGACGTCGACAAGGAGAATATACCCATAGGTGCGTACACGACTATACATTGATGATCATCCGTGACTATCTCGAGGTCAACATTCTTTATATTTGTTTCAGAGCTGTACGTACCGTGCTATTAAGACACAGCTACATCTCCTCGTCCAATGAGCTTTCTTTATTAAAGTCACGTGGCGTCCATTTATACGCCGATAGAGGTACTCTTTTAAAAGTCATTTGGCGCTCGTGCAGGCGGAGGCATATCAATTGCAGTATACTTTACAAGATCAATAATAAAATACATGCTTCCGTAAAAGGTTTATGGAGTTAATTCAAGCGAATCTTCAATTCATGGTCTCTCACCTTTATAAGTAAGTGTACTTGTAGTTGTATAAGGATATGTTATATAAAACACCCGTATGAAGTATATGTTTGGATGTAGGGTTTGAATAGCAAATGTTTCGCAACAATGCAATTTATATTCCAATAACTATAACTGAAATGTCATTTTTATATTTTATGACGTTATACATTATTCGCCTATACAGTTTAAGAAATATTAAATCTGAATAAAAGCTTTGGATATTCTTATATTTTAAATAGTATATACAAAAATCATTTCGACTCTGACAATTTGATCTAACTATCAAACGAAATAAGCTATTGACAAACGCACCAAAAACTAATGAACAATTTGTTTTGAGCTTATATCTTGCTGTTTTATAGTATTCACAGAATAGCAGCACATATATTCTAGAACAGAATCATTTTAGAAACACACATGCGCGCGCACATACACACATACACACACACACACACACACACACACACACACACACACACACACACACACTTCACAACCTCCTGTTAGTACAAACCGTGCACTGAGTAACCATAGCTGCTGTAAAAGTTACCAAGTTTCACAAAGACTAATCCAATACGAGCCAGATCTCAGATAGCTATGGCACAAAGAAGACATGTGGGGCTCATGTCAGGATAATCAGTTAGCTGTAATCTCGTATTTTCACAAATCCGAAAGCAGCGAGTGTCGCTCTTTACCACTAGCCCAGACTGCAGTCTCGGTCGCGGTGAGAAACTGTGAAATTTCAATGATGAATTCTTAATCGACTCTTAAAATGCTAGACACTACTTGCATAATTCCACAGAATTCTGGGTGCAAAATGTAAAATTACTGTAATAACTTTAACCCAGTCAACTAGTGCACAGAGTGGTGTTCTAATTTGTCTTCAAGGGTCAGAATTTGCTATTGGGCGGCGCCAATATAGCCTGGCTTGTCAGCATGATTCCTTTGTAATCTGTATCAGAAAATTATGTTCGAAAATATCGGAATGGCATTTGGTACCTTTGTTAGAATGAGAAAAAACACACGAAAAAAATGAAATAATTATAGCCAGTATGAGTGAGTGAGTGAGTGAGGAGTGAGAGAGAGAGAGAGAGAGAGAGAGAGAGAGAGAGAGAGAGAGAGAGAGAGAGAGAGAGAGAGAGAGAAGGAAACAACAATATCTGAAGAGTGGATATGATGGCAATTTTAACCAATTTGCATGTATCAATACAATAATCAATTGAATTTACATGCAATAGATTATTTAGGTATCTCTCTTATTCTCGAATATTAAATTACCGTATTTGCCGTTGAATCTACTAGTAATTGGATTCAGTTTCGCCATCAGTGGGGTTTTCTATATTGTTATTCTTGTTGGGCGACATTGAGAAGAATCCCGGATGATTCTTCCTTTGGCACATTCGAACCTGGTACATACTGAGAATCACATCAGACATTATCTAATTTTCCCAAACTAAATGTTGACTACAGTCACGGCTTGACAATACCAAGATCCAACAATACATCACTGATCAGAGGTCATGTTTCGACAAACTACGGACTTTCAGAGGTCATCTGGAATGTGACACTGCTTTATGACCATCCAGCAAGTACCGGTCAGCTTAACAAGTACTTACTGACCAATAACCGTCAATCATTTGACCATTGTCCAGTTAAAGGCTCAAACCTTCCACAACTCCATCTCATAGCCATAGTTTCGTTTATCATTCTAAATATTCACGATGTTTAAACGCATACCTTTACGAACACTATTTTTCAGAAGATCTATGTCCATAATTGTCGACTATACCAGCAGCGGATCAAAGAATAGTCTGTCCGTCACTTTCGGCAACTAGTCTTGTGGACAATGTCTCGTGATGAGGTATAACAAGGTATAAGATCTCAGGTATGATATGAAGTACGACATGGTCTGGATAATGTTTGACTGGTGAATATTGCTATTGTATGGTTTTCTGCCCAGTGTTTATTGTCGTACTTTGGAGATACGGATATCTTGGCATTGTATACTTATTGCTATATAATGACACAGGGATATCGTCGGATTTAGGTTTTTCTCTCTCTGGTATTCTCTGGTCATTCTACGCCAGCTTCAAGGGTATCGGAGGAAAGCAATAAAGTGTTTTTATTGAAAGCTAGTTTAATGAAATACAAAACTGACTTACTTACAGATAAATATGCAGAGCGCGTAGTAGCCTATTACATTTCCGTTACGGTTATTGCACATGCTATACACATCACACTATAATTGCATTTTATACAAACATATCTGAACATAATATTGCAATAAAAATTAGTTATACTCTGTGTATGCATAAGACAAGCAATAAACGAAGATAGAACATTTAGCCCCATCATACATCAAAATACATGTCATGTTATCTTTAGAATACCCAAATATAAATTATGCCGTATTTATAGAATACTTATACTAGTAACTAGGTGAAGCTATATTTATAAGAATGGGATACATTATGGTGGCGTGATGGGGTGGGGTGTGGGTGGTTTGAGGGTTTGAAAAACAAATTTAGCCTACAGTTAGCATTTCTATTCTTTTTTTTGTCAAACTTTATTCTATATAGTTACTAACATATTATGTTATGTCTGGCATAAGTAATGTTCTCATCATTCTGTTACCTATTATGAGCACTGAGCAGGCATACAATTCTCTGCACTTGACCTAGCTACTACATACCCTACATACATGGAGGTAGAACTATAATTGCATGAAATGATGACTTAAAATTAAACGTCACTTACTTGGAATAATTATTAATTAATCAAGTTCCTATTAAATAAATTATTTAACATCTTGCTCTATATCTTCTTTATCTGGATCTTTGTTCAACTCAGGGCAAGGCATCTTCATTCATGCTGGTACTGGACGTATCAGAAGCTGCCAATAAGCCACACAACAGCTGTCATGGCAGCGCATATAATAGTTTACCAACATAGTTCCGAATGCGCATTATCAAAACCACGGGTCGTGTGCACTGGCTGTAACACAGGAGTAATACCCTAATTGGACTCACGTGCAGGTTTGCCTCCACCTGTGAACAATTGCCGCTACATACTGCTGGTGTATTAGAGTTCCTGCAGAGGAATCGAGGAGCTGACAGGCCGCGGGTGATTGTATACTATTCTGTAGATAACAGTATGGAATTGTATCGCATTCTTGTATTATAAGTATATATATTTGTTTTCTTTAAAAACGTAACTACATGTATGCTTGGTCTTCTCGCTGGTTCGAAACAGTCGCTTGATATGGCATCCCTGGTCGCCTGTAGCTGGGGTAAGGTTAAGCAATAACGAATGTCACACCTGACACTGGTATACAAGTATTTAACGCTGTATATTTCCTAGAATCTGATTGGCAACTGTTAAGAATTACGTCAAGCAACGGTATTGAATGTACGTCTGTGTTGCCAAAGACATATGGAAGATTAGACTACTTTATCAAATGGATATTCTGAATAGATCTACTTGCAAGAACCTACATTTTTATTGTTATACCGTGGATGAATTTATCAGTACTTTACATGTACATCTTTTTGCTATAGATTTGTCTTTTTCAAATGGTATTATATCGGCAGAAGGACACACCGGTATATAGTTAGTGCATGGTAAAACAGGCAGAATCAAATGGGTATGGATTTCTGATGAAAATACAAACATGGTACTACGTACCGTGGTACGTAGTGTAAGAACGCAACTTTTTTCATAAATATAGATAGGCCATAGGGTAGTTTTTCGTTTTATCCAATAAACAGCAAAGTAAAACGTATTTATCGTTTGAATCAATCTAAACGTTCTCATTTGTGAAATAGAATTATCGTCAAAGTTATTCTCAAATTTCCACGGACACAATGGACTTTAAATGGATTTAATTAACCCTGACATCGTCTAGATTGCACAAGTTTCCAATAAACACGATACTTTTACTGTAGTGGGACAACTTCATTTCCTTTTTTCCGTAATTAATGCTGAACTCTTGACACTGTTGGTATTATGATAACCTCCTCCGAGTCCCTGTGGGGAGCAGTCCTGCTGAGGACGGGAACTGGTGCGACTGACTTACCAGGGCGAGAAGATCGCCCTCAAACATCTATCACCAAACAGAAGTGGCCACACTTCACCCTTAGCGCATCGACATGATATACACTCTACATAACACAGCTATCTGCTTTGGGTCTCAATATCTACTTGAACATAAAGTGCAATTTACTGGTCTAAATCACACCCACTTGGCCTTGCTCGGACAGAAGTGACTGATATACAAGGTCAAGACTAAAGGATTCTGTTCCAGGTAATAGCTGCTTCTTTGAAGTCTGGTCAGAGGGCTGGTTGGCTGTAGTCCTCCGCTTTCTTATTATGTCTTTCGGGGGGAAATTTGCAAAACGTTAACATTAGCAATTAACTCCTTCAGAATTACCCACAGCTATTGTGAATTTTGTGTCTGGAAATGTCGTCTGCCAATTGAGCGGAAACACCCGAGAGCTATTACGACACATTCGGAACAATGGTGACGTCATTTTGTCGTCTCGCGGGAAATGATGGGTGACAAATGGAATTTCTCATGTTTATGGTTGATTATTTGTGAATGCATCTTCTCCGTTTTAATCCATTTTTCCACAGGAAGAGAATAGGTTGACTTGTATAGCGGCGGCGTCGTCATCAAAGGCTCGTCTGTTAGCTCGGTTCTTCTTTCAGAAGATGTGCCACGTTGCTGGAGAAGCTATAGAATCGTCCCTTTTCATAGCTCTAAAGATGGATTAACGATTTTATGTTCATCGAATTGCACATATATTTTTCTATAGTTATAAATATAACTATAACTATCCTACGAGGGACTATTTATAAAAATATTTAACATAGAATTTTAAAGAATGTTTCTACTTTTGATAAAGATTCAGAAGACCAGTAATTGAAGGTACTTCCTAATGCGAGATGTTTTCAATAAGATTAAAATTCGAGAATTGCTTTTCTTTCCAACATTTGTTATCATACTTCCCAAGTAAAAACACATGATATGCGTATTCCAGACAAAGGACGTTTAGAAAATACATCTATAAATAAATGTGCATGGCTGAACACGAGCAATCATAACATAGTTTATAAAATCTGACATTCAGTCGCCATTGGAAAAATAAATTAAGAATAAAGATTCGGACACAAATAATACAATTACAAGATTTCAGACATATTACGAAATGGAAAACAAGCAATTACAACACGTGTCTTCATAATACGTCTTCAGAGCTGCGTTGTCATGTGAATGTGAATGTGATTCTAAGACTGTGATTCAATATGCGTACTTTATTGTTACCATTCCACTACTTGGGCAGATCAAGTGTCGTTTTATTACAAATCTTAAGTCTCTCTCATCCAATCCAGCGTCGCTCGGCGTCCAACGTTTCTATCTGATTTACAACTACCAAGAACTCAATAGCGGGCCTTGTGCTATTTAACCATTCCTCATTTCCTCTTATGGGTCTCCCGGCATTAGTCGTAACATCCCGATCCTCAAGTCGATATTGCTCGACAGATAATTCTCGGCAATAAATTCTCGGCGAACCCTCGACCGAAATGGCCTCCCTTGACAGAATTCAAGATGGCTGCCACCATTAGATGGCGCTGGCAACAGGTCCTGGTTACTCGGGTGATTTCCCTGGCTAATGCCCTTGCTTAGCAAACAAAACTGGGCTGTTAAAACGTTCCTCAAACAACATTAAGTATAATATACTGTTTTTTGATACGATACATGTAGTGAAAGATTTACAGGCACTTCAAATCTAAGCAATATTTGACTTCAGATATTTAATAACGTGTTTCCAATTAAAATAGCCTATGACTCGAACGTGTGAATACATAGCTGTATGATAGGAGGTGTGTTTGCTTTGAACTAGGTATCTGTCATAACGGTAAACAGGCGACGTTCAGAATCCCTATCAGGAAGAGATACATTAAAATTTTAGATAGAGCTCATAATTCACTTTAAACCTTATCATCAAATATACATACATATTCATATGTCACCGTCAAAGACTATGGAGGTCAGAGTTCAAGTGTAGTTTATCAAATATTGCTTGTATGTTTACTCGACAACTTGTTGCGAAAAATGAAATATCATTATTAGACGTATTCTATCTATGAATAATGATATATCTGATGTACTATATAAAGGAAAGTCAAATAATTAAAAGTATTATTAAATATTAATATGTTCCAGCTTGTGTAACTATAAATATTGTGTATATACACCGGTATGTTACACGTGAAGTTAAGCACGCTTCGTCTCGGCCAATACTTGGATGGGTGACCGAGAGCCTGTGAGTATCTAGGATTCGTTCCTGCCCCGCACTGAGACATAGGTTGAAAAACCTGTGGTGTCACCTTAGGCAAGTGGTTTAGTTCGAGATACCCCTGTTCACCCAGCAGAGAATGGGTACCCGGAAGGTTGAGATGGACATGCGAATGATAACCTTGTAGCGCTGGAAATGGCAGCTTGTGTTGTATACTCCCCGGGGAGTTGAGAAGGAAGACTAAGTGTACACTGATCCATTGACGGGGGATAGTAATGAGGCACTTAGAGCATACCTTAGGGGGTGGAGTTGGCGCATTATAAGTAATATTATTATTATTATTATGATGTCAGATGTGTGTCGATATAAATCAGACCAGTCTATAGTTAAAAGGTTGGACAACATTATAAACCTTTGTAAAAAGAAATAAGTTGCAGACAAAAAATATGCCAATGTAATTTCGATAAATATTTTAAAGAGTATTGCTTATTATTCAAAGTTGATAAGGTTTCCATAAATAATATGTAAAGTAAACTGGCAATACTTGACGGCCAGACGTAGACACGGTTAAGAGTTGACACCTCTGTTCTGAGTACCCGTGTAAGCCGTTATAGCGCCGTGGCCACACCTGTGTTTTAGAGTGTGTTACTGGAGGGAGGTTGAAGCGTTGGCCTCGCTCTAACTACCATCCAGCGCTCAGGCACGACAGGTAATTTACGACATATTATGAAGATAACGCGTCCTCTTTCTATGAGCTTGTACTAGAACAACTAAAACAGGTGTTAGGCAAGGAACAGCGTACCTCAGTAACATCACCAGTTTAGCCAAGTATTATGTTAACGGAGAAATGGTTAGAGGAACACGTAACTGCGCATGACTGAGAATTGGTTTCATCTGAGAGTTGCTTTAAAAAGCGTGTTTTATAATAGTATGATACCTGTACGTCAAACTATATAGTCTTTCCTTTTGTATTATTTATGGTATATATTGTTCGAACATGTATATATAATGTACACTATAAAGTCAAATAAAGCATAACATGAACTAAGTTGTGTCAAGGACGTCGCTCTAAGAACAACGCACAGACAGTGGATTTTGGAATCGCGCCCATTGTTTCAAGATATAGACCTTTGTTATGTGGGTTAAATCCTAATTTCTGTAATTCAAAATCAAGTCAGACTATTGATGCCAGACTATTGATGTCAGACTATTGATGTCATTCAGATGCCAGTCAGACTATTGATGCCAGCACAACACTGACCATAGAGTCTGACAACTATGAAGGTTGTGACAATTCAACAGGCACATGCCAGATCCGCGATCAAAGGACAGTTGTACGTACTGCAATAAATTCTCAGATAGAGCACGACATAGCAAGTACAACGTGGCCGTTACTTATCTCCATTGCTCGTTGAGATACTACAATGGTTCGTCCTCCCCCTGATAAGCCCCCCTTCCCTTCTCAAGATCCCCCTCCCCAGGGCCTCGTACAGTAACACAACGCACGTGTCCTTCCCTCACAAATCAGTGTCGAGGTTTACTTTACGTCCGTGGAGAATTCTAAACATTCGGAATCACTGCTTCTTTCCGTATAGACGCGTCCAGGTGATAACAGTGGCGTACGATGACTCTCACCTCGCATTCATACGAATTAGTCATTTCACGCACGTGCACACGTATACATACGTATTTACAGTGGGGATGTTTTGGTCCGAGATGTTGTTCGTGAACCGCAGCAATGGCGGGATGATCTTGTCGTAAGAGAACCGTAATAGCAGCAGTAGCAGTAACATCATGTAGTAACAACTTGGTAATCATCTGGCAGCAGTAACAGTACCACAGTAACAACAGGGCAACACTATTGTAACATAGTAACAGCAAGACTACAGTAATCGTTAGACTATCCATAGTCTCGGTCTCTCAGAACATTAAAGTAAATAGTTTAAAGAAAAATGATATTGATTGATATTATATTTATATGCAAGGAGCCACTGACATTCTTTAGCTTGCTCTCTATGCCCCTGTTTCACGATAGTGTCCTAACTAGTTAGGAGCTCCTCTCCCGAGTTATCACCTAAAGTGTTTCACGACGACGTCACATGTCATATCCTTTCTTAAATTGACATCTAACTTAGGCTGTGTCATAACTTTAGAAGCTCCTAACTTTAGGTGGCAGTCGTGAAACAGGGCCCAGTAATCTAGACTTGCTTAATAGCTGCTCTAAGGTGATATCTTGGACAGGAGTAATCGGATGAGAACAAGGTGAGACACAGATTGGACTACCGTAACATTACAGCTAACACAAATGAGAAGCAATGAGCAAGCACTATTCCACTGTGACTGTATATCCCGAAAGGGTCTTACCGTAGTCCGGACGTAAATTAGGGTTTACGCCATGGCTTTACGATAGCAAGAAATGAGGTAGCAATCTATATTATGCCCGGACTACGGGTGTTCTTAAACATAAACCTGAAGGTTCCCAGGGAGTTGGTAATTTAGGATTAGTATACATCGTCTTCCCCAGTATTTCAGGAACATGGAGGCCATCTTGTTTTGGTGAGAGAAACCTGCAACAACTATTTATTACAGTAAGACCAACTCCCCATGGGTGGTACAGATGAACCACGGATGAAGACATCATGGGCCACGTACACTGTAACTCGTGGTATATCACACACACAGTTCCTGCCAACATACGCACGATATCCGTAAGACAATGCAACTCAGACCGCAAATGTTTGATACAATGTTTCCTGCATACGTCCGATTCTAGGCGTTTAGATGTCTCCCCGCCCATGCCGTTCCTATGTACAGCGCTGTGTTCTGGCTATAACATCTCCTCGTCTGCTTCTCTGACAAACCACACCTGTAGGCCCGTAATGATGCCAAAACAATCTGATGAGAAGAGACGACTGACGCGCTGCGATACCATAACTCGAGAAGCCCCAAACTAGACCGGGGACCTCAGCAGACGACAGACATGGGACAGACGGAAGGCATTGATACCGTAACTGTCCTAAATATAGGGATTGGTGTATACATTATATATACAGAATTAGCCAGACTCGGGGTATCGTTTCTCGAAGCTCTTATACTCACTATGAGACCACGGTACTCTCGTAAGTGCCAGATCGTCATGTACAAGAGGTCGCCACGAGAATGCTGTTGGTCTCGTGGGAGATTCGAGAGCTTCGTGAAACGATACCAAGAGGATCTAATGGTCTTCATTACGCCACGGCAGTCGTCACAGTACTGCTTCCAGTCAAGGGCAGGATCGGGGTCACGATCGACGCAATTTCGCAGATGATGGCCTTGACCTTGATGTACTAGTAATGCCAGGAAAAACAAACATTATCCATGCAGCAGTACAAATAAAGATACCTTACCCTCACAGTTATCCAAAGAACGAATATTACCCATACAGACATCCAAATAACAAGCTTATATCTCTGGGTAAGAGGTTTTGTTTACCTATGGTACGTATGGATTCACTAAGTAAAATCGTTTAAAGTTGTAAAGTAAAGCTGAGAAGAAAAGGTTCAAACGTAACTAAGTAAGACAAAACCAGAAGCAACCCAGTTCGTTATTTTTAACGAGTTACCCTAGAAACGATAGGATGGTGTCTAAGTTGTAATAACTTGCAACCAATCCCATTCATCTTGAGAGAAAAAATAAGTTCAAACACAACGACAGGAGATTCGACAATTTAACAGACTTATGGACCGATGTCATCAAAGTCTTGCTTATTTCGAGGATTTCAGTTTTAGAGTTTTTACTATGTATCAAGTCTCACGTTATTTCACGATAAAACTGTTCACATCCAAGAGGTTGTATTGTGCACGGCGATCTTTATTATTAGTACAATCTGAGCTACACGTCATCAACATAAACACCGGCCACGACAAATGGTATTTCTGAGCTGGCTATCTCTGTTTGGACAATTTGACACGGCTTTCCATTGTCAGTCGCCAATACATCAACCTGGTTAACATGATTCATTTAATTACAGTCACCACAGATAACGTATTGGTATGTGACTTGTCCATTAAATACTGTCATGGCTACACCAAATAACGAATTCGGTGATTTTACTTTCGTTATGATTATAGTAAGTATGTGTAAAGAGTCGCATGCAATGACAATGTTTTGTGTCTTGGCTAGCTGCCTTTTAGGAAGCTGGCACACGTTATGCTGTAGCCGGGTGTGCTATAAGATGGCCCTACTGGTATTGGCAAGCGGGTTTATGCCTTCGACTTATAAGCGTTAAACTTGCAATTCAGCAATTCGGGTTCGAATCCCAGGATCTGCTGTAGTCCTATATATCTCATACATCTATGGACATATTGATAGAAGAAATACATAAAACCAATAGATAATTTGCTTCTATTAATTGACATCACAAATAGAGCCTCAGTGACTTTTGGACAGCCAATGTTGTTGCCTATGTGGAAGTGATTCCTACAGTGATTCCTACAGTGATTCCTACATACATGTCCGTAACAATACTTCATGGAATGCCCGAGGCAGACACAATCTATATCACTGATACACTGATACAGACACTGATACTTGGATATATCGAATAGCAGGCTTCCATATTAAATAGATGCTCTAGATGTGCATTTCGCGTTGAACACGTCACCACAAAGGGTTGGCAATCACGTGATCTGGTTGGTGTCCCCCATTGGTCATGCCTGGGCGGTCTATCGCAGCGGCACCTGGCGGTCATAAAAGACAACCCACACCTGTTCCAAGCAATGAACTAATACATGATGCTTGTTTATTCCACTTGACTTCTGATAGCTCTCGAAAGAATTAAAAACATGGCACATCAGAATATAAAACAAAATCAAATAAACGATGATAATGCTGCTGCTGCTGCTGATGATTGATGATGATGACGACGACGAAAATTATTATCCTTGTCTGATATAAATTGAATTGCATGTTTAGTTATTGCCAACATCTAGCATTGGATAGTGAGTGTGGCTATATTCATACACGATGCACATGCACAAAGTCTATCAACGTAGCATGGTTTGCTTCTTGTATTAATAAAATGTACATGTGGTTAATATTGTAGTTGTATTTGCACTTGAACATTAAACTATTAGTATCACGTTCCTCGTCCCACCCCTACCCCAGCCCCAACCGTAACCACGCTTCATTCTCTCCATACACTATCGCCACCCCAGTTATTACTCCCCCCCCCCCCCAACCCCCCCCACACACGTTGTTAGCCCCCGTCGTTACCACTGACCTACAATCATCACCCCCCATATCATGTGAGAACTATTTTAATTAAAAG
Organism: Lepetodrilus galriftensis; assembly: GCA_032361785.1. Classification (NCBI taxonomy): domain Eukaryota; kingdom Metazoa; phylum Mollusca; class Gastropoda; order Lepetellida; family Lepetodrilidae; genus Lepetodrilus; species Lepetodrilus galriftensis. The sequence goes on along the minus strand of JAUTBZ010137120.1, from coordinate 14,986 downwards.
CGTAGATAAATTTTATTCTCGCTGTATAAGTGTCTCGGGAGATAAAGTGGGCTTGATCTATAAGGATATATACAACACCTGGGAGTACCGTATCTGATAGCTTTAAAACATTCAAATCTAGAACTTACATATCTATACTGTATAGCATGTATACATTTTCATCAAGGTTAATAGTACATAACTGTGTATGTGTAAACATCAGAGAATCAAGTTAGAACACAGCCTATTTAATTATGTTCTAGAAGCAAACACATACACGAGACCATAAACTATTATTTTTAAGTTTACAAACAAAAGTAAAGTTTCTATTTTAAAATGCGTTGACTTAACCAATAGATCTGTGAAAAGAATGGGGTAAAACAATAGTGATGTTTCTTATGTCAGTTGAAGCCGGATGTAATGTACATACATACATACTTCAAAATTACAAATTAAAACATTAAAACCGATATTATATCTAATGCCTTTACTATAAATGTTCTTGTGAAACCCACAAGTCTGGTGGTGCAGATAGCGAAGGACGATGACAGTACGGTATTTCCATAGATAGGCTACTGTCTTGCACCCGGGTGTGATTCCTACCAGAATTCGAAGACAAACATTCAGTGCAATCCAACCATTTAGCGTGAAAATGGACACATTTAATTTAATTATTTCTTTTAAATAAAGATATCTTTTAAATGGAGTTTAGCCTCCAATTAATACGCGTTATCTAACGGTTAAGTAGTCAATTCCTTGGTGGCAGTAACGACCATTTCCGCCCCGAGGCGTTCGTAATTGGAGACGAATTTGAAGATTACAAACTTGTCGGCGTTTACAGAACATTTTTATGGAGTTTGTTAAAAGAGTACGACCTTCTCAGTCAATTCGGAAATATGTCAGAGTGGGAAAATAAACAAACTTTCATTAACTGAACAAATTTACATTTTTACGAAATGGTTTCTCCCAGTGAATGGATGACAGTGGCGCCAACTGTCGGCGGTGACCAATCAAATTATCTCCCTTTTGTGTCGATGAAATAAAGAAGGAAAGAAAATGCGCGGGAACTCACACGTTGCGAGAAAGACGCCGAACCTTATTGCGGAACTGGCCATATTACCCCTCTGTATGTCTCGGAGGAATATAACAAAAAGTAGTCCCAACACTAACCTCCAGGACAACTGCCGGGTTGAGATTTCTACGCAAATTGATTTGATTATACTTGGATTTTTATGGATCCTTTAAAAATAACGAGACGGGTGCCTTCGTTTTATTGATGTTCGTGTACAGAATTACAATAAAACCCGTCATTAGTTTTATTGTTTCGGGTAATTATTATTTAGAAGAGTTGTTGCTTTTAGTCCTTGAACGATTGCGTATCGAATTACCAATTCTTTACACTGACAGAGAAAAAGGATAATCTTATTGCAGTGTTATAGAAAAACCTAATGTTGTTATTAAGAGGTTGTTTGGCAATGAAATCTACTTACGTGGCAACATTTTGAGTGCACTGACGAATCAGTGACGATGAATGCTATTGCTGGAAAGGAGTTCTCGTGTACTATTTATCTGTATGTATTTTTATATTTTATACAGTATATATATTTTTTATATGATTAATCCCAATACAAGCCTGGCATAACTGACTGTTATTTATTGACACCAAAACGTCATTCGCACGTGTTACAAAGCTGTCTTGAGACGGTTTCATCCTGCTTGTGTTTTTCGAGTAACAAGCTGGAATCGTTCCGTTTGAAGCTAACTGGAAATAGTTTCCTGATAAATGCTTGCTTCTAGTTCTGTAAATACTTCTAGATAAAAACTCTTTACATTTCTATAAAATGAGTAGTTATCAATGTATTTACGGAATTGTAGCCTTCATTATAGTCTGATTTCAACAATGTAGAGAACGATGTAGAGAATGATGTAGAGAACGATGTAGACGATGTAGAGAACGATGTAGACGATGTAGAGAACGATGTAGATAATGATGTAGATAACGATGTAGAGAACGATGTAGACGATGTAGAGAACGACGTAGGGAACGACGCAGAGAACGACGCAGAGAACGATGTAGACGATGTAGTAATTATGTGATCTTCTTAATTAATAGCAATATCTTAATTCAATATTATCAGTCTTCAAAGCATTGATATTTTGTAACTGAAAACTAATATCGTCAATCTGAATCTTCCTTATTACATTCGATATTAACATCATCGAATCGATATTAAAAATAATGACCCCACCATGTATCTATATATACTTATTACTTACCATGTCAAACTTCTCCCATGCTACGTCGAATAGACTCGTAGGAATTGTACTGGAAGATGTTTTTCGGATAATACCGAAATGAGTCGTCAATATTGTACCCAATACTAACCAATACTCTTGTTAATTTTACTGATAGTGTTTATTTGTGGAGGGAAAAGACTATTACGTACTTTAATAATAAGAAAAAACCGCCGGACGTTTACATTCCTGCCCTCTGCTGTGTACTTAGATAATTAAATGGTATCTTCTGTAGCGAGTACTCGGTCTGTATTAGACAGTCTAGACCCATGGCTAAATCAGGATAAGTTACACTGATCACACTGAAAGAAACCTATAGTACTTAATAACATAGTGTCTGATGTATGTCCTTGTACTGGGCACTGTAGACTCAATAATACCTTCTGAAAGGCTATCGCGGAGTTATATGGCTGTGAGTAATCTTACGCCGACTCAGCAAGTGTATTACTCCGCTAATTTCAAGGAAGCCCTATAAATGGAGCCATTGTCATTTCTTCCGTAGACGCGTCTAGAGTATATTCTCTTCATATTAAATGAATTATGTGTAAGAGGTGAACTCGATTAATGTAATTGCTGGTAGACGTAATGGATACCAGGCTTCTGCGGGGAAATAATATTTCTCGATTTCTGTTATGAGCGTCTATTGAATTCGTCTTGTATATTTGAGATGAAGACTTAATATCGGATAGTTGATTAAATATTATTTATAAATGACGTTTCCGATATTTTAGTTAACAACAGTTCTTCATCTGTATAGGTAAGCTTACTCTGAAACATTAATTTGATAACATATTCTGAATTGCTTAATTATTAATAGACAAATAGACGAACATCGAAAGAAACAATACAGACATAGTGTAATTATCATATAAATCAATCATGTGTAAAACCTAAACTAAGATATAAATAATCTAGCTGGTAGATCAGCCCACCTGCCATAGATTTGATCATAAGTAAATTAATGATAATATCAAATTAGAAATATGTGATCACACCATTCACATTGTATTAGATCGGACAGCAAACAACACACCGATCAGATCTGTATCAAATATCTTCAGACATAGATCAAATCATTGAAAACAAAGGACAAATCGCATAAAACACAGATTATGTCTCGACAAATGGAAATCAATTCATACCAGACGCTTCATATTAATGCTCATCGACATACAGCCAGCAGGTTTGCCAGACAGCGGAACGTAAACGCTTACAAAGGGCATAGTCAGCACCGAATGTAACAACAAATGTAACGAGAAGTACATGTGTATTATATACTGACCATGCAGCCACCAGCAGGAATTCACGTCAATGTTGCGCAGAGTTCTGACGGCGCCCGACGGCGGTCAGACAGCGTAACGGTAAATTATTACGTAATGGTTTTCATTGACATGACCTCTTGCATGGTTGAGTCTTTGCTATTATTAATGACCCACCAGACGGATACGGTATTGAGGTTTAATATGGTTTCGTATAGTGTTTTGGCGAGTAGGTCCCGTAATAGATTAAGTTCCGCCTCTGAAATACTTGCATTTAATTTCAAAGTGGTTGTTCGTCAATACGCAGGCAGTGTACATTACTTCATCAGTCAGATTTATCTTAGCCTAGTTTTTTACATTTCTAAGGCTCGACATTCTGGAGTTCACGACACTACTAAATTCGTCCGAGATTTCAAGAAACACGTAATATGACGGTGATGACTACTCCCTAGAACAGTCTATTCCCCGGACCCAGACTTTCAAGACGTTCAAGTGGTCGCTAGTCTAGCAACCCTGCTCTTGAACGACCATCTGGACCAGCGAATGGCGGGTGTTGATAAACATTGATAACAAGTTACGTAACACAAACACAGACACAAACACAACAGTAAACAGGTTTCCATGCAGACACACGCAACACGTGCATTGTCCGTGGACTCGGACATGCATTCCCAGACGTCCGCCGTTACATCTGGACATGCTCGACCAGCACAAACCAAAGGAAGACGTCACAAGCAATACTTCGGACGTGTGTTAAAAGCTGATCATCTGTGGCTCTTCAAGTGTCCGTCCTCACGAACATACCTTCCCAGACATTGCAACAACTTCCACGAACACGTGCATCGCCCTCAACACGTGTTCCGTCTAGACGGAGACAAGTTTATGACGGACCCAGCGTGCCAGACGGTCCGGGTTATATAAGGTTCACCTTCATGTCTGGTCACTTGGATCCTCTATGTCCATCAATTAGCTGGTTTTGGCCTCTTTGAAGTAGCTGCAATATTCCCTACTCAACTCCATCGCCAGACATAGCAAGATACCTAGGATTCAAACCTGCTTGGAATCAACAGATGACCACTCACTTCTCCTATGCGCATGGTAATTTGGTGATAGGAGAGCAGTATTTGTGGTAATGGAGAAGGGGTTTTCGATAGTAAAGTAGTCAGGCGGCTGGTTTCAATCATGAGGTTGTTTTACAGGTTTGTCCGACAACGGTGATGAGCTCTAATAGAGCGGGGTCGAGTTCAGATACATGTCCGTGCTTCGTAAATATGTCGGACCGATCTGATTGAATGATTTATCTAGACAATTTTGTTTGGTCCATTTGTGTTTATCTCTTTCACCTTTGTTTTACGAGGATACTGAACTGGTGAAAATAGAACTAACGACTAGTATTACGTTAATTATCATATGTTTCATTTCTTGGTTAGTATGTTATTTTCTAAAAATATCTGGGTAGTATTTTCCTGTTAATTATTAGCAGAAATATTTTCATGGTCTTTTATCCTTCGACATTTTCACAGCTAAAATCTAACAGACATAATTTATTCTGACGACTACATTACAATCATATCCCAAGACATACACACAAGGAAGGCTGTCTCAATAACGTGAGTAAATTACATTCAAACTCGATAAATTTGAAGGGTTTTTGGTTTATAAAGATAGCTGCTTCTAATATGCTGATATGGTCTCATAAGACATCTAACCACATGTAACTGTTAATACCACCCTTTGATTAATCCATTCTCTTTTTATCTGGGTAGCAATTAAGTACGTGAACAGTTTTCTTTGTTCTGATATAAACGGTGAATCTAGCAGGGAGTTATCAGAATACGTCGCGTATGGAAGTTAATGAAGTATTCCATTTCTGTTTTATGGTATCGACGTCGCGAGGCCATTATCATTTTGGGGGAGTGTTGTCGAAACCACGTAACTGGCATCGAGGCTATAGTCGGGTCAGACTTCGCGTAGACGAACACAGCAGATTTATTTAGATTTATTTTCTCGAAAACACGTAATTCCAACATTATGTCAACTGGTCTACCGCCATTCGATAAACATCTGACTTGGTAGCAATATATATAGCGAAGGCGCTATTGGTTCTGCAGCAGTTATCTCCCGTTTAATTGTGTTGGTGATTCTATTTAATTGATTGCGCCATTCTTCATGCGGACGTAATTGCAAAACGTAACATTATCTCCGCATATATAAATAAATATGTCTTTGATGATAGCACTATAAAAGGATGCTGAAGTTATAGTGTTTTAATGTGATAGATTACGATATTACAAAGTCCATTTCCGATGCATGCATTGAAGTATTTTATACCTTGATACATATAAACTAAGTTTGCCGAAAGCTAATAAAAAATACATTTTATTAGCAGATAGAACAAAAGGTGTTATTCTAATGACGATAAGTTAACCCCACGTATCAATTTATGTGATCGACATACGTCACATACTCGTATTAAGACTCGTGATTGGCACATACGTTTATACATATCGACAAGTGATAAGCAACTCGATCCAGCGTGAAACCATCGTCATCAATGTGAATCCGAACCTGACACCGACTCTTCAACCGGATCTAGCCGCGCCGAACCACTGTGCTATCATTTTATGATAAACGATGTAACCTCTGACCCGCCCTGACAAATAGAGGAGCCGACTTTCTTTGAGGGGATTGTGTTTTCTGATAGCAGTCAGTTATTAACAATAATCTATAAACGACCCGCGTGAACCCGTGGTCGCGGACCCTCAACAGTATAAAGCCCAGAGATAAGAGCGCTTCTCTGATTAAAGTAACGGTAGTTGGATCCAGATTGTACTGCTGTACCATTATTGGTAGTCTGTGCTTGTTAGCAGTGGGTCCATTATTTGACAGCGGTCAGCGCGTACCCGTGGGATTAACCTCAAGGGCGGTCAATATCCGTCAATCATAATTTGCTATCAGATATTTCACGTACGATCACTACTGTAGTATTCGATATGGACATCCATTTCGCGTGTGATTGATGGGCAATAGGAAATAATGCATATGTAATGGTCACAAAGTTTATCGAAAACCGCCTACTCAATCACTATATTTGCTATGGTGATTTTGCTAGCAATGACATTCATTCTAATTATGAATGAGAATTAGGTACACGGATAATAACGGTACTTCATTACTAATTGTGTGGATAGATCCAGACGAATTCCAATATCTCGTAAATAAGTTTTACTTATTTCAAAAGAGAAGAAGATACATTGTGAATGTATTTCACCAATTGTTATTCTCTGAAAACAGTGTAAATAGTCGAAGTTAAATCATAATCACTTGCTCATGCAAGCTTTAAATGTGCCAAAGAGAACTATATATAAATAGACGACAACCGTGCCTTGCTACATTAAATTGAATCACAGGATCTGACATACGTAGCTTATATATCTGTCTATCTGACATACGTAGCTTATATATATATCTGTCTGTCTGTCTGTCTTTTCGTTCTGGACAGCTTCTTCGTGGTTGAGGCTAATTATTTATTTGGATGCACTATATGTACAACTAATGTCTATTTATTGTTAGTTTATAACTTTATCCATTTCTTTCTCGCAGTAGAACAAAGCTGTAGTAGGTTTTCCTCCCAACATTAGCAGGCCACTGAAATACTGACGAAAACATATCAGAACAATGATATAGGAATGAAGCCACTTTGAGAGGCAATATTACTAAGATATCTCATATTAAAAATGTATCAAAGCTTATGCACTGTGTTTCAAAATATATATTTATATATCACATTTGACTTGATCGTGTTCAATTTAATTTGTTACGTCTTCTAGTCATGTGATACTCAAAGAGATAATGTTACCCTAAATAAAAACATACCAAACATTATGTGTATAACATTTGACTTGATCGTGTTCAAATTTCACTAGTCTTGTTACGTGTTCTAGTCATGTGATACTCAAAGAGATAATGTTACCCTAAATAGCATACCATTCTCACATTCCTCAAATTTCAATATAGACGATTTACTACGAGGCAAGCTTGGTGGGACTTAAGACGGGGGATATCTAATGTCATTCTCGGATAGCTTTGACAGAGACCATCAGAGTGACATTGCACAACAAGAAGAATGATTGGAATGAGTAGAATAAAGAAAAATACATGTTTATTAAAGAAAAATGAAATTTGCGACACCTTTCCTGGGCACTTAAAGACGGGCTGGTGACAGCCCGTGGTATGATTGACGGACTGACAGGGTTGTCAAGCGTTCGTACAGCTGGTGTGGCGGAGATCCTGCGGTGGTATTTTCTGTGTATATAATACACATACTCCTGTCCATGTGCGATATAATCAAGAAGGGGGACAACTCGTACCAGGCAGACATTAGCTCGGCACAAGATTTCGTATGGCTGCATGCTCGTACTCATCGGAAATAGATGGGATAAAGTTGATAGCTCGCGGACCAACGAATAAATACAGTTGTGGATTGGAATAGCCCGTATTTCTCAGATAGTTGGTCTATAATGATGCATGTATGTGCATTTACCAGAGGATGTCCGTGGACCTTCTCTAGACTTACTGGTAAGGTGGAAGACGTACCAGTACATCATTGTGTCCGATAGAAATCAACCAAGAATCAGATACTAGTACCCTCCAGACCACACATATCTTATGTTAATTTGGAAAATCTCAACTTGCCCGGGGTGCATTAACTATCCACACACTCGGCCACGTGGTGCGGTGTTCTCTGGACGGCCACGTGTTGATGGCAAGTACAGGGAGGCAAGACACTGACACGTGAACTACGCATAACACGCTACTAGAGATGTTTATTTTCTAACACCTGTTCCTACGAGACGACCTAGCAACGTTATACACCGTATGTGCTGCTATCCATTTTCACCAACCGTAAACACGACCATTTTTCATCACGACTGTTTATGTTACCCTAACATTGCGAAGCGGTTAACTGAAAGTTTGCTATCTCCAATTTGAAGTGTTTCCTTCATATAGGAATAATGATTCCGCAATGGAGTGCGCCACTCCGACAAGAACTGCAGAGATGGGCATTTGGTCCTTAATGGAGCATGGCTTTTATCGTGAACACTTTCTACGATGGGTTATGTCGTTGGGATCGTAAAAAGTTATTAAAGCAACACGCGGGTTCTGTAATAAGCACGTGCATTATCGTATTCATCTATTGATGAAAAAATGCTTTTTGAGGTTAGTAGAAACAGATGACTTATTAATTCCGAACACGGTATGGTTTTAGATTAAATATCGAGCATATTCATCCATTAAGTAATTTTATGGGTTGTAGTATATAAACGTAACAAACGACCTAGGAAACAAGGCAGTACCTCCCTACGAGAAAACGTCTTAGGATGTGGGTTTGATAAGAATTTTACGACATGTCGTACTCGAGTCTAGTTTCCGGCTTCGACACCTGCACCGCCTCGGGCAAAGCTGAGCGAATAGTCTCGGGCTGAGACTGTCAGATATTTATTGACTCCTTTTAATGAAAACGCCGAGGGGAAAAAAACAGCACACACGTGCAGTTATTGCACCAAGGGGCAGACTTCCGGTATAATTAAAGCAGTAGTTTCAACACCAGTCTGTGAATTTCGATAATTACCACGGAATCATACTAACGAGAGTATATGACGTTATAAGCTCGTAGCTATTTGTCTCACTAAGCTAAACTTTCGGATTAATAACTATTAACATCCTTCCTTTGCTCAACGAATTACGAACTCGGTGAACTACGAACTAGAACAAAACCCTTGAGTACGCCAATTTAACAGCACAATGACTATACATTTAACACTCCAATTTTACTTTATATATCGTACTTGTAAACCAAGGTAGATAGTCTTACACGCCTTTGAAATATGTATTTAGCATTCATACTCAAACGACATTTTTTATTCCAATGCAAACCATATTAATAATCTAATCCGATCAGTAAGCTCTTTAACTTTTGTGTATTAAAACGCGGTGATTATTATTATTGGTGTTTATATTGGATATGTCAAGTTAGAAGATACTCCAAGAGATGTGTTCATGGCACGAAGACGTAATCGTGGCTACAGCCATATACGGTTTCTATGATATCGCCATCGTGCACTAGGAGCAGGATGCATGCAGGGCTTTATCACCACCATCTAGAGGAATATCACCACCATCTAGAGGAATATTACCACCATCTAGAGGAATATCACCACCATCTAGAGGAATATTACTACCATCTAGAGGAATATCACCACCATCTAGAGGAATATCACAGTCAGTTTATGCATTTCATTTTATTGGTGTTTTATGCATTTTTAAAATTACCATTCTGCATCAAAATAGCATATGAATAGGATTAATTCTGTATCGATGAATCTATTTGAAATATTAGGCAAACCCTGTGTAGACAGGTGGACAGGACAATGATATTATAGCACCACCTTCACATTTACTCCAAGGTTTTGGAAGTTATTTCTGGGTCTTTAGAGAATTCCGAAGCGAGGATAATCTTCATCTGCATTTAAGTATATCGCTGCCCTTCAAAGAACCGTGCCGTTACTTGAAGCCACATCGAGGATGGAAGCGACATCATTTTGGGGCATTAGATTCCCCAGTACTTCCAAAATGTAATGAAATAAATCCTCTGAGTGATTTTCACGCTACTATGAGGTCTTTACACTTTCGCTCTCTTGAAATGGCGGAAGGAGAGAGGGTCGAAGTACCATCAGATTTCCGCGTTGAGTCGTCTGCTTCTAGCGTTTGAAGCAATTAATGGCGTCTCTGAGTGAACGTCAATCAAACGGCGGAGAATATGGTCTAGAAGAGGGGTGTTTACATTTCATAAGAACTCGAGGCATATGAAGAGTAGTAATTGAGAATTGGGCAGATAAAATAATAATTGAGTCCTACAGTGAAGACTGGTGCTTGAAAATAGTAATGTCTTCCGGGTAAGAATATGATATTAGTAGAATAGAATTAAGTAGACATGCTGTTCCGTCTTGGAAATAGTAACTGTCTAGTAGTTGATGACTGGTCAGTAGTAACATTTACTCAGAGGGGACGATGCACCGTAGGCGACACGCAATGTAATTGTTAGTGTTCTTCGCAGGTGATCAAACATATCAAGATAGTGATAGAATTTGAAGCATTAAATTTCCAATGAAAATTATAGTATAATAGTGCAAAACTATAGTATAATAGTCCAAAATTATAGTATAATAGTGTAATAGTACAAACTTATAGTGCAATATTCTAACCATATTCTAACCATATTCTAAGTAAATAAAAATAAGTTTAAACGATGCCGTCTTTAAGCATCCAATCCCACATCTGAAAGGTCATACTGGTCTTTTCTAATGTCAAGGAAAGATAATTTTAAAAAGCATGTCACTTTCCATCCAACCATGTTCTAATTAGAGTAAAAACCTCCCACTGGTGTCGTTCTGATCACACACTAGAGGGCGCTTCCACGTCCATCACCGTCCAGACACCACAACAAACATGGCCGCCACTTTGAAGCGAGGCTCAAACAATCCGGGGTCTTGAACGTATCTGCTGGAACACATGAAAGGTGACGGACAACTTTGATGGTGCTGTGGTGGCCAATTCACTTCTCACTTGGAGAATTCCTGGCAGATCGAAAGTCCTTCTGGCCGTCTGCATGTCGGGTGAACACCTGAATACCCGACTCGCATCAATTAGAAAAATACGACCCATCATCATGGCATCTGCTTTCATTCCTAGTCCAAAGGGAGACGCATTTTAAGCAAGAGGTCATGTGTATTTACCTGCAGCTTTAGGTTATGGCTCCACGGGATTAGGACAAGTATTTTTTAAATGACTAACCTTTTAATTTTGTTAGGCTTCGTCGTCATATTCATCAGTGTGAATATCGTTCACATCATCGATGTCATCATCAAGCTTAAATACAACTTCCTGATTCGGATTCAATCCATTACATTTTTTTACGGTTTTATTTATATTGTTTACACACAAACAAAGTTTATGAAGAAATAATGGTTTCCAGGAAAGCTGTTATGCATGTTTACACGTGGATATATAAAACAACGAATAAGCCAGCTAGGACTTTCCAATAATTATACATTATACGTGTTTATCATCTATTTTACGTTAGAATAGATACGTGTTTGTTACAACCACTAAACAGTATTCTGGTGATTGTGAAGCATTATACTTTACTATGATGTGCTTTCCCCTTTGACACGCTCATCGGTAATCTGCGCATATTCGAAACTTCGAACTGGCTAATCTTGCATATATATTCCCGAAATCGATCAGAAAATACCCTAGGTGTTATATTAATAGTTCTTCTGGCAGAGAAAGAGCGCTTCAATTTTGTAACGTAATAGAAAACATTATTTGTGGTATTCTAAAGCATGCATTACCTCGAAGCTCGCAATAAGATGGATGACTTGATTTCCTATGCTGAAATTGATATTGTTATATGTCGTGACTGGGGGAACTACACAACACACACCAGGTGCGGTATAGAATGGAATGCACTGTCCTGAACGTTGATTGAGGATACATTTCCGTTATTTTGAAGTCTATTCTCTTATGCTAAATGTAAGAACAACTGGGTTATACGTTACATATCAATCCCACACGTTGCCTCCCCTTTGTGCTAAAACAAGGTCCGCCACGTGGCCATGATCTTGCAGTTACACCGGATGAACTATGACGAGGACGTTTGTTGGTAACGACTCCTATCTCAAATGTCCACGAGCTACAACGTCTTTGTGTGACAAACTGCTATTTGAACCACGGATTAAAACACCAATTAAATGCTTGCTGCATTCGTGTAGCTGATTGTAATACCAGTCTTCTTTTTTCTTCCGCATTTTTTTTTGTTCTCATGAAAGGATTTGCCATTTGAAGCCAGAGATTAAGATCTCATATTTGCTAGTCGTGTTTTATTGCAAGGTGAGCTAATTGTCTTTCGGTTTGCGGTGGGTTTTAGAAGACGAATGAATGTGCAGGATAATAGGATCATCTTCTATTTAGTAAGCTGTCAATTGTCTGCATGTGACCATGGATTTATGTGATTTGTTATCACACGTGCTTACATTTGTGGCTCCATTTAATATGTTCTTCCTAGATGGTAATTTAAATGTGGTCAAATTTAATTTCTTCTAATAAGATGTCATGACAAAACACGAAGATGATACTATTAGCAGTGTTATAATTTGTGTTCTACAGTATGTTATCTATTTTTGAATTTTTAATAAGGAGATAACAATACTAGTGTTTCACTTTTGTCTGATTCTATTGATTAAGACTACATGTGTATATATCAATAAAGTACGTTGGTATCAAATCTTACTTGTTCTTGGATTGTATAACGTATATTGGACCACGAATTCGAACGCTATAGAAACAAAGAAACGTGAAACATATACCTAACATTAATGTATCTAATTGCATTATACATAATGGTACCTAATTTCAATATCAATTCCATTGGTGTTCGGCAAGTTGCAGAATGACTTCACAAACACGTTTTGTTTTCTTACATTCAATGAGCCCCTTTAACTCCAGGACGGACGCAGACATTGAGATGGACGTACTTGGTGCCAGAGAAGATTTGGTCCGACTGAGGTGCCTAGTCCCTGTGGTTAAAAGACTCGCAGAATCCTGCCAGACAGACTAGCGCTAAGCAGAGACTTTAACTCATGGCGTGTCAGAACCATCACGTCTGGTGCTAAAAAACTATTGATCTTAATCGTCTTAGTGTGGGGACAATTCCTCTTATACCCCGTCAATGTTCGGCGTTTAGGATATCTGAGTTAAGTGTGATTCCGAGTCGCGGCTCTATGCGGCATCGCATGGCCTTAGTCAAAATGGCGCCCGATGAATACAGTTTTCTGTTTACGAACCCACGTCTTGTTCATTCTTTTTGAAAGCCGTGGTTAACTCGTAAGGGAATCCCTTAAACCTCATCGATACGGCGTTCTACAAACCGATTCTATTCATCCGGTGAAGTGACGTGGATCAGTATTCGGAGTTACGCACGCAACCACGGGCATAAAGCATAGCATCGACTGAAACCCGGTATATCCTCAAGCCGACACACAGGCAAGGTTTACGTGATGCGCCTGTGTCTCTATTCGCGTAACTCTGATTACGTGAATTAAGTTCCACGCAGCTGTAGATTATGAAGCTGCCTCGCAGCCACAGGTGGCTACAAGCAGAGTTGGTGCCGTGAGGAGTTTATGACCAGGTGACTCCCAGATAACGCAGAATGGTAGGCTTGGTGCTGGATTGGTCTGACAACTTGGCAAAGAACACTCGTCGACGAATAATCAGCAAGAATCCCAATTCTAGAGTATCCAGTTCTACTCTATAAAATTATATAGCATCTGATATTGCTTTGGATCTACATCTGGCACAGCTGAATGCTAACGATAAAATACTCATGAATGGAATTAGCCCAGGCAAAATATTATATATTGGATTTCCGGTTGACCTACATAATTTTGAAATTTGGAAACATTGATTTACTGGATTATAGTGTATTATTATAGTGTATGGGTTATTGTCCCCATGCTACACAAACTCAAGTGTTCTATTCACGTGTCACCCCCAGAAGAAGCAGAGAGGAACGAGAGGAGTTAGAGGAGCTGGAAGGGGGGTGGGCTGCTCGGACAACAGGAACGGACCTATTGACCTGTAGTAAGGGGCTGTATTTGAGGTCCTTGAGGTTCCTGTCGGGGCCCGCCTCTACTAACTAACAACTGGAGGTAACAAAAACATGTTACCTGGCATTTCAATAGGCTTCATGATTCTGTTTTCAGCCACAATAGAGCCCAAAGGACACGCTTCACTGCAACGCAATTGGGGATTAATAGATAATTTTTCTCCCCAAACCCCAAGTTGAGAGTCGAACACAAAACGGAGGCCTCTGAATCTATTGTGCTGCTTAGCTCTTAACTAGAGTCCGTGAGGCGTGAAAACAGGGCGATTCACTTGTGTAGTTATGAATGAATGCTGTGAGAGTTAGAATGTGAATGTGGGCGTGTCTGAGAGACCTCGCACCTGTCATTACCCTTGCACTCTGGGCCCGCCAATGTGCCAACAGGTAAATCGGTATTATACACAGGCCCATCTATATAGCAGGGCGATTATTAACACATCAGAGCGTCAGAGAATTGCATAGTTGTGATTGATTTCTCAGTAGTACTGGATGAATTTGCTTTTAATGTCGCGTCCCTGACAGGGAGGTAAAGAATCACGGACAACGAGCACCGGCGGTGAACATGTTAATCAGGTAATGGAGTCCCTGGCTTCTGAATAAACTTGTAATAAAATAAGTTATTGGGAGGATAAGCAAGCGGAGGTAGATATTAAGGTTACTGCTCGGAATAGCGACCCTAGGTGTGAATAATGGCGGAAAGGGAAAAATGTTGGTCGCTATTCCGCCAAAC
>JAUTBZ010137109.1:0-13284 GCA_032361785.1 Lepetodrilus galriftensis | reverse complement strand
TCTGGACAGGACCAGTGATTTTTTAAGACTACTAGTCCTGCATGGCTAGTGCTGATTTGAGTTAGTTTCGACCGCTGGCCACCACTGAAAATGTATTTCCTCTTTTCAGATTTTGAGTGTAATAGTTTCACAAATTTCAGGCAATTTGAAAAAAAAGAGTATTTGTAAATCTTCCAGGTAGGTTTTTCTTTTTGAATTGTAAACTATCCAAAGTGGGTGTTCCTGATGATGTGGTATTTATACCACTGTTAGGATTCCTGGAGGTAATTGACAATACACATAGCAGGTAGAGGAGATGATAATCTGGCAAAGTTTACTATGGAATGAACGCCGCCTCTCCTCCTGGGAATACACACGCCAATATGCTTACCGCAATGTTATCTTTACATACAGTTGCCATGGAAATAGCAAAATTGTTTTCAAAATAATTGCTGCAGGAGAAGACTATGTAAAGAATTAAGCGTTAATAACTAAAGAAAAAAATGAAGACATTGTCCATATATATAATCTCTATCCCCGCTTTCTTTCTTTTTTTTCTTGCTCACTACAACATTCATACTCTCTGTCTCTCTCAATGTCTCCCTTCCCTTCCATCTCTCTTTCCCTCCTGCTGTCTCCTTTATATTTCATTTCTTCTTCATTCTCTCTGTGTCTCCCCCTTCATTCTCTCTGTGTCTCCCTTCTCCCTCCCTTTCCCTTCCCCCTCCATTTTACATATATCATGGAAATATGGATTCCTGTCCACTTTGAGTTGTTGATCATGGTAGTTTCGGAGATTTATGAATAAAGAATTCCTCCTGGTTATTCTACATTAATATTTGTATGGGCAGCCTGGTTTGCCCCGGAGTGATGGACTCCGATCTAACCAGCAGCAGTAAACAAATGATAGTGTTGTGTACTCTATCCCCGTCATTAGCATTCCCAGGAATAAACAAGACGTGAGGAGATCAAGGGAGGTAATTATTGCACTTCTTAACGACACGGGGAAATCGGGGCAACCATGGCGTTGACTGGTGGAATGTCTGTGCTATATACACACACACACATATAGAGATAAATAGCGGTCTCCTTGAATGTCTGTACTGACAGAAGGAACATATACAGTGTGATGTCTAAGGATAACTTATTATAAGTAGATATGTCCTGCCAGACCAGAAGGACGGTGCGAATTCCTCATGGTTGTTATGAAAATTTATGGCCTTAACCCTCTCCATGCTGGAACCAACCAGAGATGCCCTAAACAGCAGCACCTGTGCCTACTCCAGCAAGGAGAGGGTTAAACCTTTATGTGCTATATGTTGCAAAGACAACCTATGTGTACCATGCCGGGCGCCAGTGGAACAGGACCATGCCAGTCTGGGATTCTAACCAGAGTTGCTGGATTGTCCAATATTCTGCCGATTCGGCCAAAGGGGTAACCCTCCGAGACCATCATGAACGTCTTATCACATGGCTATATTTAGTAAAATTTGGAAGAGGCTGAGGATATCTTGTTGATTCTTAGTAAGAGTTGACTAGAATGTAAAGAACCAGATTGTGTAGATATGCTAATATCAGGACCATCATCAACATGGTATCGACATTTTGATAAGGAAAATGACCAACAAAAGCAAAAGTTTGTCAAAGTTTAATATACATTTTTTTATGTACATTTTGTGATCAGTCGTTGGATGTGAAATCCAGGACAATTAAGCACGTCATGTTCAGTGTTTACTGGAGTTGGAAAATCTAATTTTGAACCAATTGCAGCCATTGTACTTGGGGAAGTATTGCATGTTCCATCGCTTGACTTGGCAGCTCCTAGAGGAATTCCTTACAAGATAGATGAGTTTTGTGCATGCCACTCACTCGCGCAATGTCTTTCTAAACCCACAGGACATCATCTGATCAGCCATTAATGCATATTATGGGATGCCAATGTAACTAACCCACACACCTGCCTTCGCGTCAATAATACAGAGGAACCAGCATACGCAACGTCGGCCGAAGAATCGTCATTCATCGTAGCGTAAATCAATGTTTGCGTAACATTTGCTATTTCTCGGAGGCCAGGTCCCGGCCAGCGACTCTCCATTTCCTGGCACTCCTGACTACAGATACAGCTCGGAGGAGTTGTAAACCATCGATTTATTACGAAGAGAGGGTCAGATGTCTGCAGCATCTTTGAACTTCTTTCAGAACGGAGCCAGTTGGGCGGAATGGTAGCACTGCCAATGCTCTTCGGAGACTTCTTCCACCTCGGTCGGTGCATCCACGAGTGCACTGGTGGAATCCTTCTGCAATGCCATTGTTCCCGGCAACTACTCTGCTCGCGAATTGATTAAATACAAATTGAAAGGTGAAAGAAAAGATGGCCTTCATTGCGATGCTGTAGGAGCTCGTTAATATTGCAGAGTTTGCATCTAAGGATTTCCTTTTTTTTCTTTTTTTTTGCCTGAGACAGTCACGTTATGGCGGCATTGTCTCATAACATACACACGACTCATTTATTACAATTACGTGCAAGTTGATTGGCCCAGCCAGGAATAGTATGCCTGTCTGTGTACATATAGAATCATGATTTATTCAGGCTACCAGGCCATTCAACCCATTATATGCCTGACCTATTAGTGAGGTAATAATGACATTGTGTATTGCATGTCGTTTTAAGCATTGAATTAACACTGCTCATATATAGGCTCTGACAGTGATCATTCGGTAATGTCATATAATTTATCATGAGAATCATAGATGCTATTGGACAGTAATGTATCGTAAACTATGGGATCTGGATACTATTTGGTACTGAATAATAATTCAGATCCATATGGATAGTATAATACCTGTGTCAGAAATGTAATAAGCCATGACAAATTTCGTTATCATTGAATGGGAAATGTTCATACACACACAATGGAAACTATTAGCAGTTCTACTCAAAAAGAAGCAATTTCTAGACAACTTTGAGCACTGTTTATCATTCTCCTTGCACAATAGGGCATGTCCTGTTGACGCCGGCAGAACGAAGGTTAATACCCTCGAGTACATTAGACATATGTGTGCAACGTGGCCGTACTGCTATCATTTGTGCCGATATCCGTTAACTACTTGCTCACCGTACAACCTGTTTATCCTAGCCAGTGGCAGTGCACATGGTTAGAATTTCTTGATTTAAACCCAGGTGATATCTATATGCAAATTTTACTTTCCTTTTTTTCTCAGTGGCGTAACTTGACCCAGGTAATGTTATTACCACCTGTGGAACAACAGTAGTACGTCCTCTGCCACACATATTTGTGTTAATGTATTCAGCAGCAGGGGTAGATGGCTGTACGGAGGGTATGAAATGGAACGGTGTGGTACAAGTAGTGTTTGATAGGTCGTTTGGAGACGCCGCACACACGTGTAGTTTATTAGTTCCGTATTAAACATAGATTTAGTCATTGCTGTCACTGCTGGTTTCATCGACTGCGGTACAAGGCAGTGTTTAATAGTCAACTGTGAGACGCCACAGATAGTTTCTGTAGTTTATTAATTCCACAATTGTCTGCGAATACATTAACTGCGTCATTGATGATGTGCCGCTTCTGTTTCAAGTTCTGCTTACCAAACATCTATTGTTCCAACTTGCAAGTAATTCTAATATCTTGGATTTCCAATACAAGATGACAGGATAGCAATTATACAAGTATGAATTTGCCAAAATATATTTTCTTGAGATTTTACATGTGACATTGGTCAATTCTTATTGCTAAATTATAGTAAATAGCAAAATATGTACTATAACGAACATTTACAATTTTTATCGAAAATGCCTTGGTCAGCAAATAATGAGATCATAGACACACTCCAGTCTAAATATCTGGCGGTAAATAATTTCCAGAGGATATTAAAAGGTGTAACAGTGCTAACCCATCAAACTTTCAATGAGCTGTCTCGTCAGCGGTATATACAACAAGCAAGTAATAAATCTGTATAATTTCCAAATAAATATACAAATTCATATGGCAAGCCTTAACACAGTCTGTCCCCATCTGATACTTCTCTCTGGCCACACACAGACTTCTAGCTGTGGTAGACATGGTAGACATACAACTGTTATGTTTGCGTATTGGTGCTATATCACAAATGTTAATCACGACTTATTCATCCTCCAACTGGGCCCGACGTTGCGATGTACGTCAGGATACAAACTGTACATTGTTCATCTGACCCGGCAAGATGGCTGTCGTCTGGAGGGTCAGGATGTACAGTGTGAGAAACACAGTTTGAAAACAATGGGTGGACATTTCTTTGTTTTCTCTGTCACCTTGTATCTCCAAGTACACCAGTTATCTTCTGAAGTATATGCAAGACAACGGGACAATTCCCATGAAGTTTTTAAAAAAGTACATAATTATAAATTCTGTTTTTAGAAACGTGGTTGTTTCAAGGTTAATTATCTAGTTATGTTCTCGTGAATTTATCTGAGGTTTTGCAATTCTGCAGGAATATTTAAAGTAAATTTCATCATCATCATGATAGCGTTTCATCACCGAAAACTCAATTACTCGGTCAATTTGAACAGAATACGACTGTGCGCTTGTACCGGCGAATTATTCAAATTATCTTTTGAACTCAGCATGATAATTTCTATAGCAGGAAGATGACGGCGTTTCCACGGGATATATTGGATTGCTTCAGGGATGTTAAAAATACATTGATTTTTCTATTGGTATTCTGGTCACACTGTGAACTGGATTCTTTGGCACCGTTCCGCAAACAGCTCGGATTATGCTGCGTGCGGAGAATTCTGTGTTATTACTACGGCTGACAGCGAGACTCGTGCTTTATGTGATTGCTGATTTTTACCATCTTTCATGACGTTTGAATGTGTGGAAATAGTACCATACATAGTATTTTTACTATATAAATAGCTGTAATAAATATGAATGGGATTTAGCATATTATTCTTCTTGCAAAAGTAGTCTGTGAAGATACTTGAACAATATTGCATTTGGGTGGTATAAAAATGTAAACTTTATTATTATTATTGTTGTTATTATTATTAATATTATTATTATTATTATTATTATTATTATATTCTAAAATGAGTTAGTTATATCACATGCAATTGGAATATTTGTTAAATATTTGTTAAAAGGTTTTTGAGTGCCCTGTACCAGTTTGTACCAGTTTGTACGCATTTGTATGCACGTTTTTCTCCCGTAACAGATAATGAATGTACTGCCAGTTTCTTTACAAGATAATCGATGTGTTCTATTTTCAAATAACTTAATGTATTGTCTGTAAGACAATTAATGCATTGAAACACAAAGATTGATCTACATGTCCAATTTTCCTTCTCGATAGCTATCGAGATGACGGTGTGTGTAAAAGAGGAGGGGTGGGAGATGGTGGGGTGGGGTGGGGGAATGGTGGGAGGAAGATTGGGGGTATATTTTGGGGATAAGAGATTATGCAGATGATGTGTATCTGTTGCTCATTGTGCTGTGGCCTTCAGTGGCTTTCAGTGGCCTAGAGCGAGACCACCACCGCTGCCAATGTACAGGCCGCACACAACATGTCTACACAGGATTATTACAGATAGATACCCTGCGTAAACATCCACTCGGATATAGTGATCAGTGTCACAGAGAGGAGCAATGCACTCTAGGTATTACCCGCTACCGGCGCGTGATTTTCCAGCGTTTTTTCCACCTCCGCTCGTAATAATCTGTTTGCCCAGGTGTCTCCAGCGCTTGTTGTTGAATGGGATAAGCAAAATAATCGTACTCGATGCATTCAGATTACACAGAGCACTGGTAATTAAGTCTGGTGACAATATCCGTATCAGTGTAAAGAAATGAACCTGATTCATTGTCACAGGGTGTTTTTTTGTTCCGCGATGAAAACCTGGTAAACATGGCGTTGATATCTGATAAGACTGATTGATTGAGGCAAGTGTGGCAGGAGAAGTTCGTACTTAGGTTTTCGGCTTATGTAATGTCGATCAGCAGAGCTGGTGCTAACATTGCGCTGGAAAAAACCAGATGGATGCGATGATAATTCCTGTATGCACTATTTATAGATCGTAGTCTCGCAGAGTTTCATATACATTCTAATGAAATTTGATTTACATTTTGTTTGTAGATCGCAGTCTCATGTATAATTCTAATGAAATTTAATTGTTGCAAGAAAAATGGAACTTTCAGTATTAATGTCACCAAGACACCACTAGGTAACACGACTCGTTCCATGTGAGATCCTTCATTAAACATTTCTAATATTATAGTTTACCTGTGTTTGATGCAATGTATGACAGCAAACTCAGATTACAAACATCTACGGAATTGAAATTTGCTATTTGAAAGTTTTGAAAATTAATGTTAAATCTGAACATTTTATGCTAAAAGATTTGCTGTTAAATAACTTTAGAAATCATGCTACCTCACTGAATAATGAATCTTTTCAGTAATTATTTTGTGTGTGTGTATCTGCAATGAATAATGGTTGTTTTCTTTCATTTGCAGATTATGCCCGACTATTACCATTTTCAACATAGAAAAGTAGCCAAGCGGTCCACGTATCCTAGCTCTTATTATCACAGAAACTTAGCAACGGATCCAAGTGTAAGTACATTATTCATTAATTATTAGTGTGTGTGTTGTACTCTATTGTTTTCAGATGCAAGCCTTTCATTGCTTAATGTTTTTGTCCGGTATTCTCATTGATGTTGTAACCTTGTACTACGCTGGTTACAATGTTGATACCACCTGGCTTGAAGGTGTCCTTCAGATTCTGACCCCCTTCTCCCTCTTCCTCCACCCCCCATCCATCATCACATGCACCCTCAGGATGTGACTGGGACATAGAGTAGACCCCCATCTCAATCATTCCCTGACATGTTCTGCAAGTTAATTGGAGAGTTAATTAGTTTGATTACCGTTCATTATGAGCAGGACACATACCAGTATTGTAGCCGATCCCCCCCCCCCCCCATTTCTGTATCGCTGTAATTGATGGCAACATAGCCAGGTGTAGCTACAGTTAGATTGCTGGTGTTGATACTGTAGTGTGTGCACGAGACCTGGTGTTGATGCCGTAGTGTATGCACGAGACCTCCAGTCTTAGCATTAACCCTCTCCCTGCTGGATTAGGCACACTCAGTTGTTCTTTGGGGCATTTCCGGTTGCCTCCAGCATGGACAATGTTAAGACGGCCATACACTGTAATCAC
Source organism: Lepetodrilus galriftensis (assembly GCA_032361785.1). Taxonomy (NCBI): domain Eukaryota; kingdom Metazoa; phylum Mollusca; class Gastropoda; order Lepetellida; family Lepetodrilidae; genus Lepetodrilus; species Lepetodrilus galriftensis. The sequence continues at coordinate 6,087 of JAUTBZ010137109.1, read as the reverse complement.
TCACATACAGGATGTGGCATGGAACTGGACAGTCTTTCATGAAGCTCCCACACCCACTACAAGACCATATCGCTCTCGCAGATATCAGCGGTCTCTTAACCCTCTCAATGCTGAAGGCAACTGGAGAAGGCCTAAAGAGCAGTGCGTGTGGCTAATCCAGCAGGGAGAGGGAGAGGGTTAATGGATTACAGTCGTCGCCTATGGGTGAGATATTCCCGCCGCGACGTTAAACATTAATTCAATCAAATCAATGGATTACAAGAGTTTCAAGAAATGGTGCCCTGGTCTGTGATATGAAACATCTCCCATTATTCAGAGACTAGTTTATTGTATATTGGATTAAGAACATCCTTTGATTTTTAACAAGTTTATTATCTTCTCTGGAAAAGATCTGTGTATAAGTGTGACCTGCACTGGGCCTACTGTAGATGTATACTTTACCTACGTAAAAATATATTCAATGTCTCCCAGATGTGGTGTCGGGGTCGGTGGAAGTGGCTGTACAGTTAAGACCTTTGTGTTGCTCAGGTCTTTCCAGATTCTTAAGCATCTGCAGCTTCTGTAAAGAAGGAACAACCAGCACATTTAACATAATCATGTACAGTGTTTAGAGTTGGTATAAATGGCCTAGAGAAAAAGAAATTTTAGAAATATACAAGTTTATTTTCTGTGAAGTAGATACACTTCTTTTCTGTGAAGTGGTGTTATGCCAGAAAGTGATTTTCTTTGCCGTGAAGAGAGATTACTAAGTATTGTTCCAGAGCTGTACGCTTTGGCAACAACTAAGTACATATCTCATACCAAACTAGCGCTCTTGCTTGGCATTGATCAGAAAGTGTACAGTGCAGCTCTACTAGATCTACTGGAGCTGTACTTGTAATTTCATTTTGATGACCTTCAACTGTCTGAAGTCTGGTGGTCTTGTAGCGCTCTGGATAGCAGTTTATCACAGGAATTAATCACAAGTGTTAGGTTGCAACTGTTTGTAAGCGAATATGGATTAGTTTGGTTTTGGTGATCACACATTTGTCAAATGGCTATCACGTGACAAGGCCTGTTTCATGTATTTAACAATAAAATGTCAACAGTCTGGACCTGAGATCATGGAACATTTTGAGTATGATTTCATGCTCAAGCTAAAATTTTACATGAACAAAATCTTGAGTTGAACTTGAGTTTATACTGACAAATTTTAGTAATCTTGGGGACTGGTTTCTCAAACTCCAATGTCAATATTTATAGTAGCTGCTGAATTTACATAAGTTTTTCAAAGGTTCATACTGTTCCTATGATTGCAAATAGCAGGGGATCACAACTCAACAACAGGAAAAGATTTATATTTTCTACAAATTTATAGCAATAAAGAATCATCCGATAGTCGTATCTCTTTAACATCATAGCTTTCTTTTCATCTCGTACATCCAGTGTTTTTCTAACAATTACATTTAAAACAAAGACAAAAAAATGTTTAGCATCTTTCCCACTAGAAAAATAAAGGCTAGAATTAAGTTAATTTGGTATCTACTTGAAATACAAATTTGTTTTTACTCTCCCTTTGAAAATATCTGGTTTCATGTTGTGTGGTAATGCCATACTGCTGCGAACCTATCAAAGTGGATGGGGTGGCGTAAAGAGGATCCGTAGAGGTGGGAGAGGCACAATAAAAATGGGTTGGGAAAATAATACCTACACGACAGTGTTATAAAAACAGCAAATAGAGGGTCACAGTGGGTGGGCAGAGAATTTGAGAGTAAATTTTGATAATACTGTAGATGTAGTCAAAATTGACAAATTGAGGTCAAGACGGAGACGGAAGAATGGATGCGACCCCCTCGGTCACGCTACACAGGAACACCAGCTACATGGCTTTGACAGGGGGAAGGGAAATTAGATGTCCAGGCAGAAAGAAACTGGGATGATATGGAGGATTCACCCCGGTCTCTGAATGGGAGTAGCTGAATGAGTATCATTCATAATGACAGATTTGCGCTGAGATTACCGAACAAAGATGGAAAGGTATATACATTAGGTGTCACTTATGAAATTTTCTGCTAGATTATGGAACAATGGTGGAGTAGGACCTGAATGATACACTGGGTGAAGGGGACACACTCAGATGTGTCGTACATCTTAACACACATTGTAATTGGGGCAAGATGTAGAATGATATTACATTTATATCACTATATGAACCTGACCGGGTACAATTGTTATCACATGGGGAAGCTATAATTATCGTCCAACTTTGGAAAATAAAACTTGAGATGATGGCTGAGTCAACCCAGATATTGAATATTGTATACTTAGGCCAAAACTCAACTTTATAATGTAATACTTTTGAACTTTTAGATTGGTAAAACTTTAACACGTCCTTATGTCAGGCGTAGAATGTTGGAGAATCTGCTAGAGGATGATATTTACTTTTGAAGTTAAAAAGTGGACATAGAAACAAGAAATTGCATGAACATTTTACAAGCCTGACTTGATCAGTGTTGGCATACATTGAACTGCACTTAATCCATCAGTCTGTGCATCTGTCCATCAGTCCGTGCATCTGTCCATCAGTCCGGCTTATGTGTTCTTCTATTAAAACAGATGGTGCATTGTGTGATTCTAAGACATACTTCATAATTATGGAAATGAAAAATACAAAAATAATAATAATTTTAGCATGAAAACTAGTCCATTAACCTGGAAACATCTATTGTCATGTAAAAATATTCACAGTAAATACGATAGTTGACACCATTCACTGTATGACTGTATGACAAGTTAGTATTTTATCCATTCAGCATTTCGTAACACTTTCACCATAGAGGCGCAAACCATGTTTGACAAGTTCGTGGGAACAGTATAAAAGCTTTTCTCACATTCATTAATATTATCCAATATTCTATTCAAAGAAATCATAATATTTGCTCTCCCAACTTTGTTGGAATATTACAACTTAAAAGAAAATATGTAGTATATATGTAAATGTAAGTTATCTCCGCATCTTTAAGGCAAAAACTCACAGAATTCAATGAATACATTTGCCTATATTTGTTCCCTCTTGGTAAACACCGGTCATGGCAGGCCTTCACTTAATGCTTACATAATCACATGCTTTGCTGCATAGTTGTAAACCTCCCCATGTGCAGCAAGTTTAATGATATAGAATATGCTGTAACGCATCCAACACATTGTGATGCATGTTGTACCAGAACGAGAAGAACCACGATCATCTTCAGACTCGCAGACCATTTTCCATCCATGAATATTTGGTGCAGCTATATTATTAGTGTAGAACTTATTGCAGGACATTCTTAGACTCTTCCTTAGAAGTTAGAAGTTCTATGTTTACTTATTAGTTATTACAGTTAGGGAATCTGCTTATACTATTTGATGTAATGTTATGTGTTATGACATGTGTATGATAGATGGCGCAGGACTAGAGTTTGACACAAGGCGTAGGCCAAGGTCATGTTTTCATACCTTGTGCTTTTTTGTTTTATTTCGACTAAGATAGCAGTTGCACTGATTGCAATAAATTGTGCGAGATCTATTAGAAAACAGAAATCGAAGAAATGTGGTGAAGGATAACATCTTAGAAACATACTGTAAATAAATTACACATTTTTGAAAGGAGAAGACAGCACTGAAAATGTTATATATGTTATTAGAAAGGACTGGATTCTATGGTTATTTAGGAATAATATGTTTTTGATGGGAATAAATAATACACTGCTATTGGGAATAATAATATTTCATAGTAATGGAATCGGATTAACTGCGGTAGATACATCCATCCAAGTGTCAAAAACGATCAGGAATTGTTTATATAACCAATACAGGATTTCCAGATCAAAGAAATGCCACTGTATGACACATGACAATATGATGCTGAGGTAAACTAGCGGAATTCTGTCTTATTAGCACAGCAGCACATGCTTCAGATCAAAAGGCAGTGGGTAGCAGTAAATCAGTTTTAGTATGTGCTTCTGCATCGCCACCTCTGAGTTTTCAAAAATATCATTCATAGCAGTTATTCTGGATATTTGCACTATATAATTGTGTATAGTAATTATTGTAGTAGTAGTAGTAGTAGTAGTAGTAGTAATAGTACTAATAGTACTAATTATATATCAACCTATTTATATATTCAAAAGTATAACAAACATAACAATATATAATTATCATAGACATTGCAGTTATCTATCAGCACATTTTGTATATACTAATCTCTGACACATTATATTGTTGGTGAAATATTCCTGTTACAAAGTAAAACAATATCTCTCATTCCACATATATTTCTATCTATATACTTGGCGACATTGAACACTACTAGGGAAATTTCACTTTGTAAACATTTCTAGATTTCGTAACTGAACACCGTGGAAATCTCACTTTGTACAAATTTCTAGATTTCGTCATACGAGTTCTTCTTTATTCATGTATGGATCACGGAACCTGAGAAATAGATCGCTTTCTGAGCCTTGCCTGTATTATCTCGCTTTCTTTGAGGCTTTCCTGATAAAGATCAACTGATCTAATTATCAACTTCACCTTGAGAAGGAAAGGCGAAAAGTAAGCTCTGTCATTCAAACATAACATTACCCGGTCATTATATCCACCAAAAGCCATAAACACCATAAAGGGTTGCGCTCATGAAAAGCTTTCATTATTTCTGGTGCTTGCTTTAAGCTGGGTTAGGTAACAATGCTAGAATCACGGATTCTTGCTTTAAGCTGGGTTAGGTAACAATGCTAGAATCAAAGATTCGGCTTTCGGGTGAATTTCTTAACATTTTCAGCGCACTCGCACCCAAACATGTTTATTTTTTCAAAATCAGACATTTCCAATTATTGTCAGACATAAATTGTTCTTGTCGTTCAAATGTCAATTGTACCAGCATTTAGTAGGAAATTAGGAGTAATAGTGATACCTTTGCACTGGTGCACATGATATTCGAGAACTTTCACAATGACAGATGTCAGGCATACTTGTGAACCAGCGAATTTCAAAAGGAAAGAAAAAGTGTTTGAAGTAGAAGTAGTTACTGTAGACATGGAAGGTTCTGCACACTGTACCTGAGCGTTGATGCACTTGATACACTAGACACTGCAGTCAGATAGCATGAAGTCAGGGCAGTGGGGGTAAGCCTAATGTTAAAATAGTCACTTGTTGTGGCACACAAAGACTTGATATCTACATTCAGCCTATAGTACTTCTGAAGGTAGTCTGTGTCAATTCTGAAGGAGGATATTACCCTGTTCCCAATACTTTTGCTTACATAATCAACAGAAGGTAAATTCCCACTATACCTCACGATAGCGTCACCATGGGGGTTGTATAACTCTGGCCCCGAGATTACCAGACCTGTTTGAGTATGATTTCATGCTCAAGTTCAAATTTCATAGGGGGATTTGTGAACAAAACTTGAGTTGAGCATGAGATCATTCTCAAAATAATTTTGTAATCTCGGACCTGAATACAGGCTTAATGTCTATTTTCGCTTGCTGTAAAAAAACATGTACATTAACATATATTTGTACAAGTGTAAGAATTGAACAGAATTTAATACCAAAATGAAAACAGCCACGTAATATCAGCTGTGAAAAGCTATGAACCCCAATTCAGCCAGCCAACTTTAATACATAATACGTTCTTTACAATCATAAATACGAAAGTGCTCTGTAAACGACCAGAAGGCAACATCATGGCTCTTGGAAGACATTTCCCTACCTACTCCTTCAGTAATAATGTTAATCAAATAGCATTTTTGGGATGGGTGTCCTGGTCCGCAATGCCGTTTATGTCCTTCTTGGAACGTAGCAAGCTTCAGAAGTACGTAGTTATTTGACCCAAAGTGTTCTGGGAATGACAACCCAGCGGGCCCAATGATGTGATGACTTTGGTGCCGCTCTGCGCCGTCTGTTTGAACACAGAAGAGTTGACAATGAGAGCAGCTAAGTTGACTGTGAAGTTCAGAGTATGTCAAAGACATATGGCGACCAATTATTCAATTATTACCCAGCTTCCCTTCAGAATCTCTCTCTTTCTCTCTTTGTCTTTCTTTCTCTCTCTCTCTCTCTCTCTCTCCCT
>JAUTBZ010137098.1:0-13284 GCA_032361785.1 Lepetodrilus galriftensis | reverse complement strand
AGCGCACCCCTAGGTATGGAAACAGTGTCAGTTACCGCACGGGTACCATCGAGTACATTTTGAATAAAATTGATAACTTTTCACCATTTATTGGCTTCAAAGTGGAATCCATTTATCGAGTTGGCCAACTTAATTTATATCACTCGACAGGTCTTTCAATCCTGCATATGGATCCTAAGGGACTTCGAAGCGCACCCCTAGGTATGGTCACAGTAGCATTTACCATACGAGTACTATCGATGAAACTTTAATAAAAAATATATTTTCGCGTAAGTGTAAAAAAAAAAAAAATCGAAAAAATTATGTAAAAATGATGTTCTCATCGCCTGGATTGATGAAATAAATGTGATTGGGGGAAACATTTTTAGACTTTTTTTCCAAAATAACTTGTATGTTTTCGAATCGGGAACTGGGAATAAGTAACCAACTTCACGTTGCCTACTTTGTCTGCATAACGACCTAAATACATAACGTTCTACTGGGAATACATTACAGGTACGTTCCCATGTCTGTTCGCCAAGCTGACCCTGAAGCGCCAGATCGGCTTCTACCTGACCCAGACGTACATCCCGAGCATCCTCATCGTCAGCCTCTCCTGGATCTCCTTCTGGATCGACCACCAGTCCATACCGGCTAGGATCTCGGTAGGCCTCCTCACCGTCCTCACCATCACCACCCAGAGCTCTGGGGCCATGAACCAGCTCCCTAGGGTGCCCTACATCAAGTCCATAGACGTCTGGATGTCCTCCTGTCTCATCTTCGTGTTCGCGGCCTACATGGAATACGCCATCGTCACGGTGCTGGCCAGGAGACACAGGAAGAGTACGATCAAACGGAGAAGGACGTTGCAGAAAGAGAATGGGGTGAGTGCTGCAGTGTTTATGGCTCGATGGTATATGTATTGCACAACCAAATACTGTTCCATAGGCCACAATGGTAGAGTTTGGATTTAAGTAATAATATTAGAAAGGAAAGCACAATACACAGTACATAGGTAGTAAAAACTCGTAACAACTCATAAATCGCTTGTAAAAGTGACCAACTCGTAAGGATCCGTAAGCATCCGTGAAATATTGCTATCCGTAAGTACTCGTAAGGAAAATCCGTGTATCTGAAGGGGGCATTAAGCAAGCCTAGATTGCATGACAGTCCGCCCTAAACTATGACGAAGACTCCAATAACTTTCATAATTAATGCAAATGCTCCGTTAATGTTTCAGAGTGTCAGCGACATGTCGGGCGTGTTCAACGATTCGTTCACTAGTGACGACATGTTTACTACTGGACGAGTTCCGATGTCCAGAACTAACCTGAGAGAATTCTCTCAAGAAAAAGGATTGGGCAGGGACTTCGGTATTGCAATTGACAAGTTTTCACGTCGTGCATTCCCTTTAGGATTCCTGATTTTCAATGCGGTATATTGGATATATTACGCTGCCATTAGTTGACTTCCGGTGGCTTTGATTTTAATCGGAAAAATTAATAAAAATATCGGAGTACACAAACTCACCCGGAAGTGCTCTACAAAGATCTGCTCTGGTCAGGGTTCATCGTACAACGTGTGCCGCTTAAGGATCTTGGAATGCAGAATAATTCTGGGAACACAAAGGAAGGATATGGAGATGAGATGAGTTGTGGTAAATGACAAATATTATTACTTCAGATTTTAATCTACAATATATGGTGGCTAAAGCGTGAGAAATATTCCAGCGGAGCCTTGTATTGAGGAATATTTCTGGAAATACAGATGAAAAGGAAGGCTAGTCGGGCGACGTGCGATAAACTACATTGTACATACCTATAATCTACTTCCGTTGGGTAATTGTTTATTTATAAAGTCGTGTAAAATGCATAACCGGGGACAAAATATAGATGCATTTCCGGTTGATGTTGTTTATCGACTTCCTAATGGTTTACCAGAGGGGAGAAGCTGGTACCACCATCCATAGGGTTACCACAGAGTAGAATCTGGCACCACGTCTTACAGGGTTACCACAGGGGGGAAACTGGTATCACCTCCTACTGGGTTACCACTTGGTACAAGTTGGTACCACTTCCTACTGGGGTTACCACTTGGTACAAACTGGTACCACTTCCTACTGGGTGGACGTTGCCACCACTCGTTCATTTCCATCTTCTATAGGGAATGTTGTCCGCCTAGATTGGACATACCGTATTTGGAAAAGACTGCTTGTGACCAATGTATGTCATTATTACATTGTTATACTAGTATAATGTATATCATTGAGATAGCCCGGCTCGTGGTTCTGTGATATTCAGTGTGAGTTACAAAGACTGGCAGTAACTCAGTAACTGGCTTGCATTTCTGGGTGTATACGGGCATTGGTGTACAGACATATCGATAAACCGTTGAAATAAAATAACCACAGTTCATCCATTTATTATGGAATATTTTAAGCACCGGGATTAATATTACCTAAATGTTCTCTTATCTATCTGTACGGGAAACTGATACCGTTTCTATTTATAATGCTCTTCATGTATGTGTGTATATATGCCTTTCAAGTCAATGTGTCTTTTAGTGTTATTCTTTAAAACATATAACTTGAAACGATGTCTTATTGCTCAAAATTAATAGCAAATGATTGTTTATGTAACCTGGACAATTGCAATACAATCAGGGTTCTCGTGTACGAAAGATTAATAAGGTATCCCTAGCGTCAACCGTAGCCATAGACTTATAGTAGTCCTTGTCAAAGACGCTTCGGAACAATTAAAAAAATAGTTTCCCAAAATGTTCACCCCAATAGTAAAAGATCATAAAAAAAATCGTTTGACAAGAGCTACAATAGATTATACCTTTACTACGATTTGACGTTAAACGCTGTCTTAGGCTTACGCCGCTTCGTATAGGAGGGCCCTAAATGACTTACTATACATGCAATACTTCATATCATTGCCATTTATTCTGTTCTTTTTCGAAGTTGTGACCGTTACGAATTTTAGAGCTTTGGAACTATGTGACATTGTGAATGCTATCATTCCTAATGTAAATACTTTTGTATTATATAAATTAAATGATTTTCTTACAAAGACTTTGTGTTTGTGTTTTTATATTTGATGTACTTTATAACTTACATGGGATAAATCAATTCCCGACGCACACTAAAACACACACCCTGAATGAGACAACAACTTATATATTATAAGTCGGTTTTTCCGTTCATACCTCGATGAACGTAAAGAAAACGACAGTCAATCCTTATAAATAAATTACGTAACACATTGGTAGAGAATACATTCATGTGATAGTCTGAAATAACAAAAGCGTTTATATTTAACAATTTAACTTGCAAGCGCAGCGTAATAATATTTGATATTGACATCAGCCGCGACCGGTAAACTGTCAATCAAGCACCTGTGGCAGGACATTTCGTTCATCATAGTATGAATGCAATGTTTTGGGGTCATGTGGACCAATCAGATTGCCGGATTCACTGGATATTTATTTATTAAATAATAGCTTTCAAATTAAGTCCTATAATGCTAGTTTATGATAGAAACTGTTACAAATGTGTGGGACTATTTTACCAATATGCGCAATCTGAACACATTCTCATGTTGGAAATCTACATTTCGCTTGAACACTGATACTATCATACTACATAATCCCATGTTTATCCGTGCATGTGTGAATATTAATCTATGCATTCCGACAGACAATATACACATTATATGTGTTTTGTCTGTGCATATTTAGATATTATCGCTTCCATTCAGAACAATTACAAAGCATTCAGAACAATTACACAATATTGCGTCTTGTCCATTCATGTATGGAAATCAATGCTTGCATTATCACACTTTATCCATGTTACATAGGTCGCCTTAGCACATGTAGTACTTATATTCATAACACATATTACACTAGTCATCAGACCTTCATCAAGGTAATTCTAGGACATACATATAGGCTGAACTGTTAACGGGCATATTGAGAAATACGACCTCTTCCATAGTAACAAGTGAAAACATAAATAATATGAATCTCATATAAGTTTACAAACAATGTATGTTCTTCTGTAATTCTTTCCAATAACATCTAACATTCCAATTTGAATGGCCATAGAACCTGATATCTGTGAAACATGCCATCCGATCCATCTTGTCAATGTGCTCACTTCTTTTGCAGATTTAAAAGATTTCATACTAGTATGCCCCCTTTTCAGTGCCATTCAGTAAAATGAATACTTTCAAAATTTCAATAATAATTTTAACAGGATATGTAACAATCATACAGAAACTGAAAACATGTTCTCGTCATTCCATATATTTCTAATAAAAAATAAAAGGTTTTCCAAATACCGTAATATGTTATTAGCAATGTCGTACCTGGGAGCCTATATCTCGAAACATTCTTACGAACTTCTTAGCCAAGAACAGTTCATAGTCATACTATAAGAATCGTTAAGAAGTTCGTAAGAATGTTTCGAGAATAGGCTCCCTGCTATCTATATATTCTATATATGTCCATCAATGTCAAATGTATATCTATGTAGCTGTGAGCATTTAAGTTGGCTGTTCATGAATCCTGGTAGAATTTGCAAAAATATATAGTTTTTAGGAATATTATTTAATTCTGTGTCTGTCTGTTGACCTCCAGTTCTGTGGGGACTTACCTGGTTGGATGGATAGGCTGATGCATCAACGTACTACACCCAGACATCCTCTACACACTTCTTCATGGCGGGCAGAATGACCTGTAATAAAACAAGTGACTTTTGAATAATAATACTAATAATACAAAATAATTTTAAAAAAAATATATATTTTTTAATCTGAAAAAATTAACATAATAATAACATGTGCATTTATAAAACACTAAATCGACCCATGAAAGTGTTGGCATAGTACAACATTATTACCCCAGACAATGGATCAATGTGCACTCATTTTCTTTCTCAAATCCCTGGGGAGTATACAACCCAAGCTGCCATTCAAGGTGCTAAAAGGTCATCATTCACATTCCCATGCCCTATCAGGTATCTATCCACTCATTTCAATTGTGTAAACTGTCATATACCTTGCAGCGGTAGATAATACACATCAGCTCAGAAATAATCCACAGGAAATTACGCATATACGGTAAATGCAAATCTATCCACACAGCTAACAGACACAGCTATAGAGTAAAGGGAAGTAACCCTACAATCTCACTCTCAGCGCTGCACCTGAAAGTCGGCAAGCGATGGTCTCGTAAAATCAATGAAAACACTCCAGGAAATTACCTCCCTTTCTCCATGAGTAAGCTCTCGGCGAGATACTGCCCTTCTATACAATGTGTACAGAGTTACCCAGTACAATAGTTCCTCCTACGGTTCATCTGTCTAGCATGATAGCTCATTAGGCCTGAAAGACATCGTTCAGAAATCAATATTGATTATTAATACTCATATACTTGGTAACTATTGATTTAATACAGTACTATTGACCTCAAAGCTTGTTGACCGAGGCAGAGGTGTGTGGGTGGAGGTGAAGGGAGGTGGAGGTGTGTTATATATGTGTATGTGTGGGGGAAGATTACGGAAAAATTCAGGTTGAAAATGTTTGCATTTAGATTTCACTACTTTAGACAAAAATGAAATTGCATGGTTTATACCCTGAAGATTTATTTTCCAATAACTTGGCCGTTCTTGCAGTGTTAGAAATTCAGAAAATAAAATAATAAGGGCGTCATTCTCCAAAGGTCCAATGTTAATGGCGGTCAAATCTGTAATTTGCAGGGGGTCCCATAAATATTTTTAACATTGCACATTTTCAAATGACCTCCGGGATTCCCATTAATTCGAACACTGCTGCAAATGTCTTTTAAATTTAACCAGAAAGATTGGATCAAGTAAATCAATGCAATCGATATATGTTGGGATCCAAAGTGTCAGCTTACAGATTTTGGGCTGACCATCATCAGACCACCAACCCACGTCCTCAGAAATACGTCCTGGATCGAACCAGAGTGAGAACAGGCAAGGGACCCCTGATCGACATTGACAGTTGGTCCAAATAGTTCAAGTGCCAATTTGGAGATTTCTCTGTTGACACATGCCCTTCTATGACTTCATACACATGGCAATACTGTATTGGCATCTCTGCACTGGAAACTACCATTCTGAGGTCTCTGAACATTGTTACTGACCCTACAGACCCTTCTGATACTACAATCAAGGAGACTTCACTGCCAGTTGCAGTCAAGGTCATCGTACACGTGTCACTTGAAGGGCAGTTAATTTAACCCTCTTCTTGCTGGATGAGGCACAGGCGCTGTTCTTAAGGGCATCTCCGGTTGGCCTCAGCATGGAGAGGGTTAAGACAACTCGATGGTATGGAGACTCTGTTCTCGCAGACTGTCACTTGCACCGGCATCTCGAATACCCAACACAATCTCTGTAGCTAATTATGGATGATTGATGCAAATAAATTGTCTGTAAATGTCAGGTTCTTGATCCAACTTTAATACAGCCCTATTCAAAGAAGATACATGTTCGTGGTGTTTTTTTTACAAAGTTTCGTGAAACTGATAACAACAAAGCCAGCTCCAGACGCTTTCATCATTAATTTGATAAAACGATAACATATGACGTACAAATCAATTTCTCCCGTCTATTTTCTAACAGATTACCAGTTTACAAGACGATTCCAATATAGGGACAAGAAAAATATTATTGATTCAATTATGACGTCAGACTTGAGCAATTCCATGGCAACACAAACATTTCTCAAAAGTTAAGAAGGAACTTTCATGATCAAGAATATTAATTCCAGGTCTGTACCACTAAAAAACATATTTTGAATAACATTCTGCATTTGCATCAACTACTAGTAATCCACATTCAACTATGGTTATCCACCGTATCTCAAGTTTACACTATTATCATTATGTCTATACATTGCCAAATATTTATTCAAGATGCAAATAGAAAAAAAGCCCATACTACTTTTGCTAGATGATTTTGTGATATGATATTAATATAACGTCTCAACTTCCTACTGAAAAGCTAGCTAAATTGAAAAATAATATTGAATTTCTTTGAAATAAAACAACTGAAATATTGGGAAATATGATCAGAGATAAAATTTATATGATATGAAAAATAATAATATGAACTTTCATTTTTAATATGTTGATTCGTGGATTCGTCCACAGGCCCCATTTTCTGGAGAGAAAAAAATCTTATTTTTTTCCACAACAATGACAGTCTTGTTTATGAGATTTTCTTTTTATAACAAATAATAAAATATTTATATAGTTTCAGCTAGGCTGCTCACAGGTTCTTAACATTAGTGTGGTGAAAGGAATTCTGTAATCTGTGATGCCTTCCTCGGAGATCATAAGCCGAGTTCTGTAATCTGTGATGCCTTCTCATCTTGGCCAACCTTGGTCATTCCAACAAACAGTTCACGGAGTGAAGCATTCTCGCGGACATTGACAAACACAACATCCACACCTTCCATCAAGATAATAACGGGACTTATCCAAGAATAGAATAGAATCCCAATCTGGTCTCCCGAGTCTGAAATGTTATCTACACCATGCTAATTTTGCATTATAACGGTGCTGCTAGAAAACTTTACCGGGAGAAAATTGTAGCGTTGAAACATCCAGACCAGATAGAGTCGTACTCGCGCTCCTCGATCAATCCTGTGCAGTCCTCGTATGTAATGGTTATCCTGTCGGCGTGAAGTCTCCTGGGAGAACCACGAACATGGCTGGTGTTTGGTATCTCAATATTTACTGGTAACGAACCCACCGTGATTTTATGATATTTCCATCAAAGCGACATTGAGTGGCAACAATGTTTCTTTGTTTGTAATTCTTGTACCACTTCAGTAGAGAAGGAACATTATTTCATTTAAAAAAATTGTGGTGGATTAAAAATGGATTGGGGAAGGATAATTTGCATTGCTGAAAGGATGAACGCAAGAGGAATAATAAGATGACATGCGAGTGAGTGAGTGAATATGGAGTTTAATGTCGCTGTGGAAATCTTTCAGATGACATGCAAAAGAACTGCAGTGGTAGGAACTAGAACAATATAGTCACGGTAAATCCTGGCTCTGATTTCACCCATTGACTCAGGGCTGTAACTTCTATAAAATCTCAGCTTGATTTGAGTTTTTACTCAGTTTACAGCACTGAGTCAATGGGTGAAATCTCAGCTGAGCAAAATCTCAAACTCAAAGTTTGTTTGGAGAAATCGGGGTCGGTACTCCAAGCCAGAGTCCCCCATCTGACCAGAAGAATATTTATATTTTTTTAAGGAAGTTTTATTTTTATGATAGTTAAGTCAGGTATGACAATACATTGGTTAACCCAATATTGTAGTAATGTGATCAAAAGTGACATCACTACTTCAGTATTCTTAAATACAGTAATAAAAATATTATATTTTTTAACAATGTTGGTCATTGTTGGTCACTATGATGGAAGTTTCCATAAACACAATAAATACAATATTTAAAGTACAATTTGCCACAAATTACAAATAATGCGGAAGTCATTGTAGTGATTCAACACTGAATTGAGTCAGTTGAAATATAATTCAACAGGCGTATTCAATACTGTTAGTGAAAAGCTCCATCCATCATGATTTTCTGAGCATGGTCACGGAACCTCCCTAACGATTTTTTTGTCAAAGGCGGGAATCTGGAATACGAAACCTGGGCTAATATTAGTCCCGAGATCTTCGCACATGGTACTATTCCAGAGTTAATGTCTAACTGTGTCAGAAAGAAACAATGTCTGCAAGTATATATAGCTTACTTTACAGAAGAAGTAGGAATTAGGCGTTGCTGTTTCGAACATACAACAGTCATGATATTGATCTAGCATGGTTGGCCAACTACATGGACAGGCTAAATGGATTAGAACATTTTTAAACACATCTATCAGTCGATAAACTAGGAATTTTGACATGACTGTTTTCCTTATTATTTCACAGAGGACATAGCAATTAATCTGATTAAAGTGGGAAGAAAACCCGCAGCAAGATATTATAGTAAGATATAGAAGTCATGTTAATAACTTGATCTATCTGTGTGTTTGTCTGTCACTCAAACTTTAGTGTTTGCACAAGTCATACTATGACAGGCATTGGTCAATCTGACAGCAAAGTAATAGTGGACTTGTCAGAGCCATGTCAGATCCAGACGAGTTGTCAGATCCAGACGAGTTGTCAGATCCAGACGAGTTGTCAGATCCAGACGAGTTGTCAGATCCAGCCAAGTAACTGACTGTCAAAACAAATATCTGAAGTCCAGACGAATGACGGACTGTCCAAATATTTAAAGAGAGCCCGTATTCAATATGATGTCTGTGGGATTGAGGGGTTTCAATGCTAATCTGAACTCCTACAAATGCTAATGAACCTACGGAGCCAAACAATTCCATCCTGTTTCTCATTTGGAATATATATTCCCACGCCTTGAACAAGTACCAGTTCCACCACCATGAATGACATTTGATCAATGACATTACAGTTTGATCAATGACATTAACAGCTGCGAATTGAAATTTCGACATTTCAATGTTAACATTTGCAGCTTCAACATATTTAATAACGACACTCGACTTATAGAGCAAACAAGCTGGGAGATGAAACTTGAATACGAAATCTTTCTCGCGGCCTTTTGCGAAGATCATCGCCTACACACTGCGCAATCCTACGACTGATATTGATAAGAGCAGATGAAAATAGCCCCCTGCGGAGTAATCACTAAGTCATCCAGACTTGTGGTCAGTTCTGTGAAGGAAACACAATATCCATATTTGACCAGTGGAGAGCGATTCTCCCAGGAACATGGCCGACGTCCCATGAAATTAGACGGTCATAATATTCACTCCTCATCAAGAGAACACACCCTTTATATTTTTGTCATTATCTTTGTAACAATAACAAATAATTGAACATTTCACATTACTGAAATGTAAGTGCCTGATCTTAATGAATTACATTTAACCCTCTCCTTGCTGGATTATGCACATATACTGACTGCTCTTTAGGGCATCTCCGGTTGTCTAGCATGGAGAGCATTAACCTTCTCCCTGCTGGATTAGGCACAGGCAGTGCACTTTAGGGCATATCTGGTTGTCTTCAGCATGGAGATGGTTAATGGAGACAGTTACAATATCAGACTAACAAGAAGCATTAACATTTTCCCTGCTGGATTAGACATAGGCACAGCTCTTTAGGATATCTCCAGTTGCCTTCAGCATGGATAGGGTTAATACAGCATCTACATGTGGATGCAACAGTCATTAAATTTAGCAGGAAGAACTTCTGCAGAGATCGTTAACTCGCCAAAGAGGTTAACAACTTAAACTTGTTAAAGGCATATAATCCATGGACTATCAATACTACATTATCTTTCATTGTGCAACATTCCATAACGAATATAACTTGCGAGTCAATAACAGGATGGCCTTTAGTGCAGGAACCAAGTAAATGGAATCAATTTGTACAAAACTATTTAAAATGGTTAATAAGCTCTGGCAGACATGCTGGAAAAGGATACAATTATCTGACCTCAAGATTACGAAACTACTGATTCAAGATGACTATTGATTTCAATGGCAATCCTTTTTTTTTGTGTTGTGGTTTTCAATACTGATCCAGACCAAAGGGTGATATAAGAGGCAACAGAATAGTGCAAGGTCCATACCAATGTGTGGCAGATTGTAGATTCATGATCTAATTAGATGTCCTAGTAAGGTTCTGGGTTCTGTTCCACAGAACAATGCAGGGGCGGATCCAATGGGGGCTTGCACCCACCCTAGAATTGGACAATTTTGTTCAATAAACATATATTTTGTATGATGGTGAAATTATGAGTCCCCTCTAAAATACACTTTGAGCCCCTAACCTGAAAGTCTTGATCCGCCCCTGCAAGCTACAAGGGTCTCAACTTCCTGTTAATGTATAGGAATTACGACTCTCTTAGCACTACTATCAGGGAACAGACCATTGGACTATAAAAATAGAACTACAACATTTCAGGTCAACGGAGGACATCCATGGATTTAACCAATCACCTTGGGTCATGATGACCTTTAGAATCATGAAGCGTATTCCTCCGAGATAAAACTCCAAACACTTGAACGTCAAATTGCTGTTAACACTCATATTGGTTATCAAGATATGAAAGACTTAGAAAGGTATTACACAAAAGTTGCAATGTATTCACGAATACTATCAACATCCAATAAAGAATTACAGTGTTTGCATTAGGTCACAATTACCGCTGGGACATCGTCAGACCAGTTCTCAACAACTGCTGGGAACGTTAAGATGGTCTCTTAATTATCTGAAGTCCATTCTGATTTGTATTTGCCTAATCTGGTCGGGAGTACCCCGGGACGGTGGAAGCATGGCGCGAGAAGGGCCGCCCCACTCCACGGAGTCAATGGACTATATTTAACTGGCGAGGATCAATAGCGAATCAATCAATCTGGACCACGCGTGCAGAATAGGGATACAGGTCCCCTCTCTTAGCATTCATAATGTTTGTAACACTTTGGAGAACCTGCTGTGGCTTCACCATTGATGTTTCTAGGAGTCTGTGAAGCTTCCCAGACCATAGTTTTTTTGGGGGATGATGCATGGATTTGAAGCATCAGACCTGTGGTGTTAATCTGGTGGTTTGAGAAAAGACCGATAGAGGGTACCAGTGAGAATGGAAATAAATAAAATAAAAAGCTAAAATAGAGTGAGGGTGTTATTGTTTTATGTCACAGCAGGAATCTTTCACTGTAAGTGATGATTTTCTAAATAAGACCATCCTTTTAACACATTTAATTTTGGTGTAATTGTATTTAAAAAATTGATTTCCACCAATAGGAAGCAGTTGATCAAAGAAATATAAATGTACATAATTTATTATCCATATCCATGCACTGCAAGATGCACATGAATTATCTAATTACCGGTATTTTACATGTAATACTGGTACGGTAGTAAAAGAAAAATAAGTCACATAAGCTTAGTTTTCTGTTCCATGCAGTTATCATTCTTGGTCTGTCAGTACTAGTCAGTGCTCACAGGTTTACTGCAACATTAAATGCTGCGGATGATGCAGGTTCCTCCTGCCCTAAATAAAACTAACAAGCAGTGAAATAAGTGAAAGAATCTTGAAAGCTGCTCTAAACCCAAATTCAAAACGTACAAAATGAAAAAGAAAACTGAAAAAAATCCAATTAAATAAAATAAAATAAAATTAGCTGATCAGAAAGAGGATCAACACCAGTCTCCAAACCCAAATTAAATAATAAAAAAATAATATAAAATAATAAAATAAAATAAAATCAGCCGATCAACAAGAGGTGTCAGTATATGTAGGTCTACGTAACCATACACACCTCTTAGTCAGTAGTACTTAAACAGCATTAAAATGCAACTCAGACGGCTGCAGGAGAAAGGCAATTTATGAGATAATGGGCCCGACTGAGTGGGTGGCGGTGGTGCCCTCACCGAAGATGGACATCAATCACACAGACCTCACAGTCAGTCCAGGATTTCCATTATGAAAGTCGACGGCGCTATTTCCATAAATAGCATCTGTGAGAGACAGTATTCGACGAGTTGGGGTTTTGTGTCGTGGAACGGTATTATTGTCAGTATGTGTCATTGAACCATATTATTTCAGTGCTATTGTACTACAGATATAGTAGTGGTCTTCTGAATAAAGGTAGGATGAGAACCCTCAATGATGAACCCTTTAAAAATATAAATTAGGGTTTAAAATAGCTTTCAAGATTCTTTCACTTATTATATCATGGCTTGTCAGTTTAGGGCATGAGGAAACCTGCAGCATCCGTAGAGCTGAATGTTGCAGTAAACCTGCGAGCATTGGATGGTACTGACAAGATCAAGGATGATAACAAGGAACATTTGCTGGTGTTGACTTGCTTGAACCATCTTATTTCAGTGCTCTCGCACTGATCTGCTTATATGATAATGATAATAATGTGAACATTAATATTGCCCTAAATCCACGCTCACTTGAAATATCACGCCACAGATAGAATAGAACAGTACAGTATACCGATTCCGAGCCGATCAGTCCTTGCGTTACACCTTTAATGCTGAGTACCAAGCAGGGGAACAACAACTACCATATTTTAACATCATTTGGTACTACGCGACTGGGGCTCACAAGTCAAAAGTGTTATAGTACCAACTTTCCAACAAATTACCAGTTCTAAAAATCTTCATGAACAAAAATGACGACATCGACAAAGAAACCTACAACTCCAATGATACTGTCAAGCATA
>JAUTBZ010137087.1:0-13288 GCA_032361785.1 Lepetodrilus galriftensis | reverse complement strand
AAAATACATTCACTTGACATACATAAAATCATGTTTGTACTTCCAAAAACCTTTCCACCGCTGTTTGGTAGACAAATTTCGAAGGTATATTAAAAATATACTGAACTACAAGTTAAAAAATGGCTGATGTAAGAATGAAATATATATATATTATTATGGGAATTCAGCTACTATATATGGAAACTCATAAGTTACTAACACATGATTCGTCCATTATCATGCGGTGATTAATAAGAGGACTGTCTGGCCTATGATTATATAGTGAGAAACAGCGGGACACAGCATTAGGCCTACTAATTCGGCATCTATATGATTATTATCTAAGGGAGACAGTCCTAATATCTTTCTATTACGGAACTGAAACGGAAATGCGGAGTCGTAGACTAGGAGATCAAATTACATTTCCGTACTGGATAGATACGAGGATGTCTTTGAAAGGGTATATACATGTATGCCCATTAGAGCTAAAAAGCAACTAAAATAGGAAATTCGTTGTGTGTTATTTAAGGAACAGTGTACAGGCTGCAGCTTGGTTAGAATAGTGTGTGATATCTGTGACAATATGATTACCATTGTTTGTCTAAATGAAGTGTATTTTAAAATAACACACTGATGGGCCAGTATCCACTTTAGCTTGGCCGCAGCTAGTTAAATTAACAATAATCCAACCCTCTAAATTTATTGTTTAAGATTTATTTTTCACTTAACAGTCACACTGTATGCAGACGTTTTCATTTACACTGATTTTTTTAAAACTATAGATAATGTGCTATCATTTGAAGTAGACAGTGCTTACAAGTTTGTGATTGCTACACGTACCAATAATGCGCATCGCCTACATATAGCATGTAACCTGAACCCAGTCTATCACTCTCAACAGGCGGAAGTCGTATACCTATCACGTGGACGTCAGCAGGGTCACAGGTGAAAGGTCACGGGTGAAGCATGCGCAAGCAACCATGCAAGCAGCATACTACAAGCGATAGCGGCCTACCTTTCCTACCTGTCACGCAGCGGTCCTTTGGGTCACGTGTTACCAGTATTCGTTTTGTTGGGAACTTGTACTTTATGGGCTCTGGCGGTTGAGGCTAGAACCATAGAAAACACTGTATGCCAGTTATCATCCATGTCGCATATTATCACGAAAATAATAATTGTTAAACTTGGTCATATTCATCAAGATTACCAAACACTACGTACAAGATGTTGCACAAACCAAAGAAAGTAAAATAAAAATCTAGTGCCAATCCTAAGAATGTTGTATTGTTTTCATACAAAAATATGTGATCTATATATGTATCTCGTATGTTCTCTTCTTTTCTGTTCTGATGGAAATGAACCAATAGTTTATAATACTAATTTACATTGATGACAGCAGGACTCGCATACCAGTGTTAATGATGACCACAAAGAAGCGAAAACTCCCTTTACCTTCCGCCTCCTGTCAAGTTGCTTCAAGATGGTCACGCCCCCTTCCGTCATGTGTTTCATGATTGGTTCATCCGCATCCACACTGTTGTCACTCTCCGTCCGGTAGACGGCCGTCATCAGATCTGTAGCATACGTCACATCACACAAAGCGTTAGTCAACAAGGCTACGGGAGGGAGCACGCAGTCACCGGAAGTGGTCGTCGACAGAGTACCAGAAGAACCAGCGACAGCTACAACCAATGAGTACTTACAGGAAGCTGAATCTCATTAGAAAATAATGTTATTACCCGTATGCATATACGGGAGGTATTGCAATTCTTAGTAGCATCATTTACTTCTTGACTTAATAAATACCGGTATTTTCCTTATCATACACACTGTCTTTCGTATGATGTTTATCTCTCATCCCCATCTCACTCGCTCACTCTAGATATATCTCTCGATTGCACACGCTCTCTCTCTCTCTTCCCTCTCTCTCTCTCTCTCCCTCTCCCGTTTCTCTCTCTCTCTATTATCATCCATCCATCAACCAAATCCATCATCCATCCTTTCTCTCCTCCATCCATCCTTCCATTTAACCATCCATCTATCTATTGTATTTATTATTTGTATTGGGACTTTGAGCCTCTTTTAAGATTATTTCACTAATATCACGGCTTGTCAATGTATGGCAGGAGGAAACCCGCAACATCCGTATTGCTGAATATTGCAGTAAACCTGCTAGCACTGGCTGGTACTGACAGACAACAATGATTAAATATTATATGATTGTATTGGTTAATCAATTTGTAAATGTCCGGAAAGTTACCATTAGTCCGCGGACGACTCCCTACCTTCTACCCCTCCGAAGTTGAACTCCGCCGACACCGGCCTGCTTCCGGTTCCGATATCGTGGATGATCTTCCGGGACTTGGCTGTAACGTCATCGAGCAGAGGCATCGCCGGGGTATAGTCGCTGGCCGGGCTCTCAGCGTCTGAGAAGGTGTTAAAAGACACGGGATCCCTAGTGGGGACAAAATCTAAGTCAGTCCTGTTGGAATACATATCCGGGAGAGTGACGCTGCTCGATATCCGGGAATCCCTGGACGATGCGGGCAAGCTTCCGTCACGCGGGGCCGCGGTAGAGTACGAGTCCATTCTTCTCGGGAGGGTGGATGGTGGGGAGAAGGTGCTGGGATCGGCGTAGTCACTGTACGATCCCTGGTAGATCCCCGCATCGTCTGAACGATGTCTTCTAGAGATCTCTTGCTTGTGGACAAGGTACTCCGTGGAACTGTAGTTTGAGAGGTACCCTGACCTCCTGTCGTGAGGGTCGCGGTAGGGGTCAAGGTCGTCTCTATCGTAACGAGACTCGTCGTCGAGAGGTCGGATTATCCCCGTCGGAATTGGTCTTTGTGGCCCGTAAGGAGAGGTTGTATAACGTCCAGGTATGTCGTCATAGCTGTGAGCCATTGTAGACTGTCGAGATCGGGCCAGTTTTAACAGTTCGGTTTTCAATCGAGCCGTTTCTTCCAGCTGTTGTTTACGTTTGTCGATCTCGTACTGCAAGCGAGCTTTCTTCTCCTCCTTAATTTTGCCCTCATCGTCGTCAGAGTAATACGTCGGTGTCCTTGACCCCGACCTTGAACCTGACCCTGACCGTGACCTTCGCGGTAGATGCGTTTCTGACCTACTTACCGACATAGGCATTTGTCCGTTAAATTGTCCGTGATCTGGTTGTAGCTTCTCGTTTGAATTAGCTTTGCCCGTGTAAAACATCCTTGCATAAGCGGAAGGTTTAATCTTCTTGTATCGAGCATTAGACACGGGCTCGGATCTCGTACTTTCGGTGTCACTCAACCCAGACTGCGAACTATCGTCCGTCGAATACTTTGAACTATGCCTTGCATCGGCGCTGCTGTCGCTCATTTTGGCTTGGAAGTCAGCTTCAATGTCTCTGTCCTCTTTTATCGGGCTAAACTTAGCTATCATCGGATCCGACGACTGCCTTTTGTGCCTCTGTCGTCTGGGTGTTGCCTGAGGGGAAGATCTAGGTGTTAAAGACGTAGAGGGAGATAACCCTCGTTTCCTGGTGTCTTGCTCCAACTGGGGAACAATATGAGAAAACTTCCCATTCCTCGCAAGAAACGCTTGCCTTTGAATCAATTCCGTTTCCAATTTCAACGCACCGATTTGCATTTGAAGAGCGCGGATCTCTTCCAGCTCCTCCAGTTTCCGCTTTCTGTCCAACGTCACCCGTCTTAGTTCTTCCTGCAGTCGTCGCTTCAGCGATTTCATGGCCTCAGTACAGGGAATCCCGTAGATGTTGATCAAGGAGTCTATGATAGCATCAGTCTCGTCCTTTGGGCCTATGTTGGTTCCTAGAGAGTTTGCTCTCTGGAGTCGGAGCTGACTCGACACAAGGGCTTGCTTCTTCTCTTGAAGCATTTGCTCGTTGATGTCGAAGCTCTTGGCTTTGCCCACGTGTGACAACGTCTTCTTCTCTGGAACCCTGTTGATCCTCGCAACCTCCATATCCTCCTCGTTCATGGAATCGTCGCTATGGGACGAATACTTCCGCTTGTCGGACGATGGTTTCGGCGCTTTGGTCGGTCGCTGGGGATCTGGTCGGGGCTTGGTTGGAGCTGGTTTCGTGGCCTTTAGCTTTGCCTTCGGGGTCAGCACTGGCTCTTCATTGGTCGGAATTGGCGGGAGTTTCCTCCGGACCTTCTTCGCTTCTCTTTTCTCTTTGCTTTCTTTGTCTTTCTTGACGTCTCGTTTCGGTTCGATCTTAGTTTCTTTCGGTCGGGCAGCTATCTGTAATCATTCAAATGCATGCGAATTTTATGATACACAACACATACAACTATCACCTATTCCAATAGTTGGATTGAATCCTTTAAACACCTTATACAAATATTTCAGTACGTCCATTTAGTAATGTCTCGATGCAAACAAACAACGCTCATACATTAACCTGTATCGATACTTGAACCTTGAGAAGTTTAGGACATGATGACATGTTCCAATATTAACAAGACTTCAATTGCAATTCACTAGGTATTATCCTAGATGATATACTGGATGGTTTGTGTGGGTGTGGGATTACTCGACGGAAGAGTTATTGCGTGCAAAGGAATAGCATTTCATGCCAAGGATATAAGATTATCAGGATGAATATTACGTAATTCTGTATGTGCACAATAGACTATACATAGACGGACGGTACGTTACATATGCTATAGTGCTGGCGAGAAGGTCGAGTTGTACGTTTGTCTCCATATAGTGAAACGCAACGTTGACACCCCCATCGCACACCAGCGATACTTAATTCCGTCTATCACTCATTCATGGTTGTATTCTTGCAACACATCTAGAAGGAAACGTACGCAAACATCCAACCATTTAAATCATTTTCCAGATTAATTTGGAGTGAAAATCTATCTAATGAAATACATTTTATAATTGTTCCATGAATAGCTCCCAAACTGTTTGCGCAAGTTTCTCTCACGGTGTGTGCCAGGGGTACCACATGAAGTGAGTCCTGTGCGGGATTAAGTACCCCTGTGGTGCGAGGATGGGTTGACACTAAAAGAGTGACACGCAACGTTGACACCATTAGTGACACGTTGTTGACATGCGTTGACTGGCACGATACGTTGGACAGGAAACCAGGACAGGAAACCAGGACAGGAAACCAGGACATGGATACAGTCACCGAAGACAGAGCATCAACGAAGACAGAGATAGGACTTTGGGGGGGCATAGGAACTAAAGTGAAAGATTGTGCGGAAAGCGACTATACGTACGTGTGATCATAATATATATATAATATCCATACACGCAACTTGTACAAAGAACGACTTCACAAAGCAGTAAACTGACAGATAGAGAATATAAAAAAAAAATGCATATAAAACTCACAATTTGTGACGTCTCGTCGGATCTAGAACACGATAGGATCGCGATGTCCTAGAAGACAACTAGTACTGCTTTACAATTACAGTCTGGAGTTCGCGGTTTTTCTCTTTTACTATTTGCGTCATACACACGTTATTACTGCGCGTTGTCCCGCGTGGGAGATGTTAATTATATATCAGATACAGTGCACTGACGTGTACAAGCATTGGTACTGGTAAACATGAGGAGGTAACACTCCAATTCGCGGCACCATTAACGCTATAGATAGCAGTAAGTTGTATGTGTATTACACGTGGTTTGCTGTATACTGTTTGTCAATGGGTTTATAATGTGACCCGCGCTTTACCCGTACACAGCGCTTTACCCGTACACACTGCCAAAGATACCCTTCTGGGTGCAATAAATATGAATATTATGAAGAATAACTTGAAAGTTGAATTTGCGTGTAACCCTCAAAAGAGATGTCGCATGGGGACAATATACTAATCGTGCAATTCTTCCAATGGAAAGAACATTATATAAAATGGCATGAAATAATGTCAGTGAGGGTAATGAAATGCTGAACTTTTTCACCAACCTATTACGATGATTATGATGTAACGAGACGAAGTATTCATTGTACTGAGTATGCCATACAATTTATGTTTTAAGGAGCATCTATATATATACATTGCACTACGGTAAGGTCCAATAGTTGAAACCATCACAGATTATAACGTTAAATCCGATGCATTATTATTACAATGGGTGTATGCGTATAATGAAGACACGGGTTTAATTAGCATTCAGAACATACAAGATTGAATTATTTTACCTCGGATGTCTCAAGAGGGAACGGGCAACTATTTCGCAAAGGTACAATGGGCATCGCTTGATTACATTTGCTGCCAAGTCTAAAACCAATCAATGGTAACTTAATTGAAAGGTCTATTTGATGTGGCCATTTTCTGCTGGTCACACTGTATCTACAAATTGAATCTATGTTAGGGCCAGCATAGAGTAGTGTCGTCGCAGACATTAGCAGGGATCTGGTCTTTGTCAATACCAGGAGACATCCCAGATGCCGTCTACAGGCCAAATCTACTTAGGACACGAATCGTTACAGGAAGGATACCTATTTTGGAAACAATGTCAATAAGTATGAAGAATGCGCGACGACCTATAAAAGATCTGGGTTCGTTATATTATCATACAAATGTGCTTGTCATTTGTACATTAATTTGTTGGTATTTGCATACCATGTACAGAATCACGAACCGTAAATAAGGTTTACTTCAAGCCTAATTGAAATAATGTGGCTTTTGTATTTCACTTATATTCAAAATACAGTGTAGGATATACAGTAATTATTTGTCGACGCTATAGTGTTTATCACTCATTTCTACATTAACGAAAACTGTGGTTATATATCCGTTGTTGGAAGTGGCTTCTCATATGTCTAATCAAGTATATAGGCTACCTAGTCTAGCTAATGTTCATCAATTCGCGGTGAAATACCGTTATATCATTTTGACGTTTTTTCTCTTAGATTTTGGGTTCTCATAGAATTATGTTTCACATTACTACTGTCCAGCATCAATGCATATTCATCATGCAGCGATAAGATAAATAGCTTACGCATTGATATAAAAATGTAGACAAGATACGTTACAGACAAAGGAAACTGAAAATAAAGGGAAGAAGCACACTGACCGCCTGGCTACTTTGTGATGGACTCGTCCCACTTTTTACCTCCTCAAAATACTTTAATTTAGCACGGATACTTGGTCTGGCGTCCTCCACCACCACAGTGTCTGTAGCCACGGGTGATGCTGATTCCAGAGGATCAGGAGGAGGAGGAGGAGGTGCCACCGCCGCCGCCGCCGCTGCTGCTGCCATAGCATGAGGTGCAGCAGCAACAGCGGTATCGGTTGGAGGAGCCACTGGGAGGGCTTGCGTTGCCACTGGGAGGGCTTGCGTTGCCACTGGGAGGGCTTGCGTTGCCGCTAGGTTGACATGCGGAGACGTTTGAATGCTGTGAGGATCCGTGGGGTAGCTTTGAGAAGAAGCCACGGAACTGATGCGCGGGGACGTGGTATTGGGTTGAGGAGAAACTGAAGTCATTTGAGGAGACATGGGACTACTTTGAAGAGCCGTGGCGGAGCTAGCCTGAGGAACGGGGTGATCCGTATGAAGGGTCACTGGGTAGATTTGAGGCGCCACTGGAATTATCGGAACAACTACCGGATTCATGTGAGGAAGGTGGCTGTACATGGACGCGGTGATGTCGTCAGAGCACTGCTGAATCATGTCCAGTGTTTCCGCTATGTTCTGATTGGCAAGGTCACTCAAATTGCTCCCGAATGAGATCGTCCTGGTCGGCTTCTGGTCGGACAGCTCCTCGTCAAAGTCTGTCCCGGTGGAGGAAGGGGACTGGGGCTTGGGAGGGGAGGAGTCGGAATCAGGGGGAGTAACTGGGGAGGGGAACGTATACAGCTCGTGGTCGGGGGACGAGGAAGGAGACACGGAAGTACTCTCAGAAAACTCTCGTTTTATGGAGGTTTTCTGTTCAGGTGTTGGTGGTGAGTCTAGTACTTTATACTGAGGCGACATGGACTTCTCCTCCGACTCGATGTGCTGGATGAGCAGGGGATTAGGCTTGGCCTTCAGGTCCTTTGCCTTTCGCTTTTCTGTCGAATCTTGTCGCGGCAGGAATTTACCGTTGGTAGCAACGGTGCACTTTGGGAAGTCCTGAGTTGTTGGAACAGTTTTGTCTATGATGTTGTTAACAGGAGGTAAATGATGTGCGGGCTTTTGCGGCGCGACAGGTTTATTTAACAACAAGTTTTGATCTAACGTGCACTCTAATACCGGATCAGGAAGCTTTCGACGTGGTTTTGGCGGGGGAATTGGCTTAACGTTTGCTGCTCCAGTTTTTAGCATATTTTGCAGATCTTCGCTAATCTTTCGTATTTCGCTTGTGGTGCTATTCTCGACTGGAGGGCGTGAGGAGGAAACGGACGAAACCGTACAGACCATTCCTGAGGATGAGTACGTAACGGACACTCTTGTAGGAGGCGCAGGCTGTGCTAGGCTGGTACAAGGCAACACCGGGAAATCATCCCTCGACGGGGAAGCATGCTCCTCGTCATTCTCCTCGAAGTTCCCATTACCGTCCCCGTGATTTACGATTATCCTTTTCCCGTTCTCGTCGATCGTGCTGATGTCTTCCATGATGTTGTACCTCTTCAGACCCGTGTACGTGAAATCGTCTTCCTCTTCATCCGCGGGATGAATGACGTCAGCGACACCTTCAGCACAGATAATGTCCTCGGCTTCTTCTTCAGCCTCCTCCAGTTCTTCGTCTCGAGACCTCTGCCGTTCCAACTCCTCCTGCTGCTTGGCAAGCATGTCCTCCTGCTCCGCTTCCTCCACGGAAGGAGACACGTCGAGAATGGGAGAGAGATCGATAACTGGCGACCAGTCCGTGGTCGGAGGTCTGGCCTTCTGTCTCTTGCTCCCCTGGTAGTCTATGGATTTGGTGGATGGATCCGCCAGCTCCACTTCCTCTTCCGGCGGCGTGGCGTTGTCGTAATATCCGGGAGACACGGGAGACGACGGAGACTCCGTGCTGTCCATGGAATCCGGAGACACAGGTTCCGAGTCGTAACTGGAGGTGCGGACTCTCAAGTTGGTTGGGGAGACACTCATTGAGGTCAGACTCGCCGTGCTGCTGGCGATTGTTGCTGCATATGTAGCCAGATCCATCACTGGCGCACTGTCCGACAAACTGTCACTGTCCACGAAATGGTGCACTGAAGATCCCGAAGAAGAACCTCCTTTCTTCTCCCTAGGAGTCATACCGAGGTGTAATGGTTCACTTTGGGCGGTTGCGCGAGAGCTCTTCATTTCCTCTGGCGACAACGGCGTAGGTTTCTGTCCGTGAAATACGCTCTGGTGAGATGACTGTCCCGTTTGCCCGTCGCTGTATAGTTCTTCCAGTGAGAGTTGTCTGGCGGGAGGAGATATATCATTGTAGGTAAAGTGGTGTCTTTTGTCCTTCGGAGAGACCGGCGATCCTCTCCTCTTTCCGGGATACGAATCCCTCCTTCGCGGAGAAAACGGCGGACTCTCTAACCCCTCTCTCCAACTAGGACTTCGCGGAGGGGTCGGACTGCTCAAAGCCTTTTAATTCAGTTCTCCTACGGCAAGTCCCGGATGCACAAGCGGTTGATCAATTTCGGGATTTTCGCAGATGACCGGCTTGCCCATGTCAAACGCGCTATCTGTGTCG
The DNA here is from genome assembly GCA_032361785.1 of Lepetodrilus galriftensis. NCBI lineage: Eukaryota > Metazoa > Mollusca > Gastropoda > Lepetellida > Lepetodrilidae > Lepetodrilus > Lepetodrilus galriftensis. The sequence goes on along the minus strand of JAUTBZ010137087.1, from coordinate 3,684 downwards.
TCGCTGCGCATGCTCCCTACCTCTTCCGAGTCTTGATTCGTCCCGAGTTCAGACTGGTCCCCATCTCCTCCTTCTTCATCGGATGACGTCAGGCTGTGGGAACGAGACAGATTAAGAGATTTGGGCCGGTGTTTCCGCCGAGGCTTGGGCGCCCTGTCGCCATTACTTACGGTGCTCATCGAAGTACTCATGGAGGAGAACTCTTCGGCCCCGTCGTCGTCGCTCGTCCCGCCCTCCGTTCTAGGCTTCTCAGATATGTCTTCCATTTCGTAGTCTGAATACTCGTCAGAGTCGCTTTTAGTCATCACACCACCAGTACCTGAAACACACGGGATAAATACACCAGTCAATGGACATTCTTTTTAACTAATACATTTACATACCTCACATGCATAGTAATTTGGCCCCTAATCGGCATCCACAAATTAAAATGTATACTTTTTCCATTTGAAACTTATTAATTCATTATACTGCAATGCGAGGTTACTACAAAAAGGTACAAGTCTATTGTCAAGATAAACTTATTATGAGATCTTATCCTTTTCTAAATATCTTATTCAAAACTATAATCTGAAATATACTAAATGTAAAATTGCATATTGCAAACTACATATAGTATAAGGAACACCTAAATAGCCAATACAAGAATCATAACTATATATGCTTAAAATAATTATAAAATGAAAATATGTTGAATAGTCACCAACTTCAGTCTATTATTATATATATAATATTTCTTGTAAAACTGCATTTTGGTTATTTCCTTTAGTATTCACACATTTAAACGTGACCACATCACAACGATGCTTGAAGCTGTGCGCAAAACATACGAACTAAACTCTCTGTGAAGTAGTTTACATCCTCTATACACAAACTCAGTCACTGTTAGTACGCTATAAGCTACATTTCTGACACTGGGTCAATGGTGGAGATAAGGAAGCACTGGGAACGAACATTTAAAGGGTTGATATATATTTTTTTAATTAAAGGATGTGAAAATACTAGATAAGAGATTCTCATTCAAAACCTTCCCTAATTAAATTTTAAATACGATGAATTCTCCTCTTCGGTGCTTTCGGAAATTCTAATAAAAAGAACCATAATTGAGTTTTAAAAGATTGAGAAGAGCACAGCAAAAGTAGCGCCGAAAGTATAAAGTTAGGATCAAATGAAGTGGAAATTAAAAAGCGAAAAATGTTGTTTCAGATAAAAGGTGGAGTCAATTAGGCACACAACATGCATTCGCTGGGATAAAGGGAGTCAATGGCGTTGACACATGAAAATAAAACAGAAGGCTAAGAATGAAGCAACTGCGGAAATATGAAACAATTCTGTTACGAAAGGGTGAATGTCAGTTAAACAAGAGCTAATTAAATAACCGACTAATTATAAATGTTGAAGCAATGAAATTTAATAATATGTTTCAAAATTATATCACAAAGCAGAACAATTGTTTACAAACCTCAAGGATTGCAAAACAAAAACAATCCATTTTCATAGATACTAGCTAGTATATTGACTAGAGGCGGTTGCATTCCTGATAGAATAGAATATGAAGTACTAGTATTCAAATTATTTGTCATTCTGCTTGTCAGAATGATATAACATTTTAGTATTCTGTGGTTGTGACAGTGGGGAACAGCTGCTTGTTCCATAATATATTTTATTGGAAATCAATTGAAAAATATAATTGGAAAGCAATGATTACAGGCATAGCACATAACCTTGTCTTACCTTATTCTGTAATGCGCTTTAGTATAACTATATAATGAAGTGCAACATAAACGTACATGCGTGAAGTAGTTAATATCCATACTCGAAAAATGTTTAATATTCCTATCTACAGCTACATATCTACATATAACATCTACCATTACATATAACATACGTAAATAAACTCGATCCCGACCGAACGTCAACGAATGCATGTTGTTTAAAGCTCTAGTAGCAAAACTAACAATGCAAACCTACAGTTATATTATGAAAGAGGAATGTAGATATTGAATATAAAGGATTGTAGAAAAGTGCATAGAAATGGAGGAATCGTGCGTTTATGATCACAAAGACATACAATGAACATGAAGGAGACATTTTCAACTTCGAATAAATTAACTACAGCGTGTGACGATATAATTGATGACTGCAAATCTACGACAAGAAAGTCTGCATCCTCGAAACATCCGACCACTAGATCTATGAATAAATTAAACCTACGTCCAAATATTTACCGGAGGTGAGGTGTAGTCATAATGACGTGTGTTTCGACGATGTTACGTCTAGTGTTCAAAGATAAATAAATAAATAATGGTTCTATTCATAACACCAATGGTACTACGCCCACATGAAATATTCAAAATATTTTTCTGCTGAATAAAAACACAAATTTGAAGAAGCAGCATGTGTATGTAATGTTCTTGACCAATGAAAACGGTTGGTATCTAGAACTAGCCAATCAGGAAACAGTCAAGTTGAATACAGCCACTCAGAGAGGAGTAAAATGACGGACCCACGCACGGACGTTCACAGAAAGCAATTGTACAGCACAGCGCAAGAAATAAGCAAACAAACAATAAAAATAACCATCTATATAGAAAATATTCACCACACGGTCCCATAACAGACAATAGGACACCTATTTTTGGGAAAGAGGAAGCAAGAATATGCTGTGAGTGTTGTATTGAGGTAAGAAAGCATTGAAACTGATCAAAAATATAATAATAGTAGTAAGAAAAATGCCTATAGGTAATTAGGTTAAAAGAAAACATGCATGCACGCGTCATACTGGTATTCACTTTCAGGAAATACAGCTCGTCATGATGGGGAGGATACTAGAATATTTGTTAGATGGGTGATCGTGAGCGGGTATTTTTATTGGTGGTCTACAACTGCTGTAATTATCAGTAATTACTTTAATGACGTATTTCAACCAGACGTGATATAAGATAGGTGGGATGCCATGCAGTTGAACGGTATCTTTTGTGATAGTCTCTTAGTACAAATTGTGTGTGTGTATTTGTTTGTGTGTGTGTGTGCGTGTGTGTGTGTGTGTGTGTGTGTGTGTGTGTGTGTGTTTGTGTGGGTGAGAGAGAGAGAGCGAGAGTGCGAGTGTTCGTGTATGCGCGCGCATAGCGGAAGATACCTGCAACACGTGTTGCGCTTAATGGTGTATTGAACATACCAGCTTGGTACCGACAAACCAAGGAGGATAAATACCCTTCAAACAGCACCTTGTTTGGTATTTAAACTAAGTTCCATAGACCTAACGTTAGGCCAGTAAGGCAATACATTACTATCTCTTTCCTTGATAACACTGCGTTCGTATGGTATCTAACAAGGGGGTAGCTACTACTATACCACAAGGCCCGTACGTGCCTGTGGCTAATTTTGTCTTTAGAAAACAGACTCAATAATTCAGCCTTTACTTCCCGACGTCCTTAGAAGGCTGCTACGCACATTTGCACTCTTGGCCCCGCCTCTGTCTAACAAACTCGCTTTTAAAATATTGCAATGTGAATTAATGGCTATGCACGATATATAGGCCTATACGTATTGTGTGGCTTCCATCAGGCATCACTGTATTTACTGCTGAAGTGTCTTCATTGTAAATGCTGAGGTGCGTTCAAGCTGGAATACGTATCGATATGTATTGATATGTATTGCTGCAGAAGCCGTTCAGCAACGCGC
>JAUTBZ010137076.1:0-13290 GCA_032361785.1 Lepetodrilus galriftensis | reverse complement strand
CAGTCATGATAGTCATAGTGTCACCAGTCATCATGTCATCATGGTCATAGTGTCACCAGTCATGTCATCATGGTCATAGTGTCACCAGTCATCATGTCATCATGGTCATAGTGTCACCAGTCATCATGATCATAGTGTCACCAGTCATCATGTCATCATGGTCATAGTGTCACCAGTCATCATGTCATCATGGTCATAGTGTCACCAGTCATCATGTCATCGTGGTCATAGTGTCACCAGTCATCATGTCATCATGGTCATAGTGTCACCAGTCATCATGGTCATAGTGTCACCAGTCATCATGTCATCATGTCATAGTGTCACCAGTCATCATGTCATCATGTCATTGTGTCACCAGTCATCATGTATTTAGCATGTCTCAGTCTGGCAGTATTTTTTATATATTTAGTTTTCTTTCATTTCTTGAAAATAATATGGGCCAGAAATATAGACTTAATGCTACTATCATTTAATTTCAACAAAATAATAAACTTAAGGGCAAAGTTAACCCTTTTGTGCTCCATTTTCAAATGTCATTGTCAGGATATGAAAATCTAATTATGGTCTTGATTAATGCAACAGCTATTTGCAAAAAGATTATGCTATGATCGTATGGTTTATCAGCAAATAATGGTATATTTTTCCAGCATTATGTAAAGAGGACAACATATCAACTCTTCAGACACGCATGGATATATTTTGTCTTAGCCTTATGTAATTGATGTTGCTTGAGGTCATGGTGACAAAGATTGATGTACACTCTGTCAACTTGTCATGGCCCGGTAATGACACCAGTACGTCCATGCGACCAGTGGAGCGTGGCCATTAGCATGATGACCCTAGAGTTCACCGCTGTACGTGAACTGTCTGATCACTGACTTCAGTAGAGACAGGCATTCCACGATTCCATAATATTTCCAGTTGTGCAGTAAAGCACTAATTCAATCAATCTACCAAAACTTTAAAGATGTGAGACAGGCATTTCATTTTGTCTTACCTTTGAACATTAATTTGGAACCATGCCTGCTACGTTGCCAATATTCCATTTTTTTCTTACCTTCATCTTGGCATTTAATATTAATTGTTCTACATTGATAAATATATATTACAATTTATATCTTCCAGAAATTTTAATTATCTATGATATGCTTGCTTTGGTGAGTAGGCATGTGTGTAGCTCAGTGTTAGCAGTGACAGGGAGTCATCAGATTTAACAACATGGGAACTCCCTGTTTATTGTGGGAGGGGAACCTGAGAGTAGCTGGCGCAGACAAACCAGGAATTGTAGTTCTGCACTTAGGTAAACATTGATCACAATGCTTCAGAGATATATTGCAGAATCTCCAGATGAAATTGAAACTAGAAACAAATGTGTTACCAACTTCACCTTTCCATAATATTTCCAGTTGTGCAGTAAAGCACTAATTCAATCAATCTACCAAAACTTTAAAGATGTGAGTACTTGAACTGTCACTTCATCATGCCTGATTGTACTTAATGATTGTGCTTAATGATTGTACGTAATTTACGATTTGCTTTAGAAATATGTGGTAAAGCAAGTTTGCAAATGTGGGCAATGGTCATACCTACGTATGTTAGTAGATAGACTTGATTTAATAGGAGATTTGTAATTTATCTTTGTGCATTATATCTGATGGCCATTGGGTGAAAGATTCCCGCTGTAATGTAAAGCAATAAGCACTCAGTCACTATTGTTCTCCTTGTCTATAGTAAAGTATGAACTATCCTAGATTCAACTGGTGACCCTCATCATAATTATTTGACAGTGTCTATTTTGGTGCTTCGTGATGACAATACATTTATTGTCATTCCACATGATATATGGTCGCCTATGTATGATTAGTCTCACTCAGACCTTTAGACAATAGGAGCTTGTCATTAGACAGCCAACATTTACTTCAGCTAGCAGTGTTACACGCTGATAAAGCCTGGCTCAACTATGACAACATTTGTTTGTTTTCCTTTCTCGTGTGAGGAAGTAATGAGGAAATAAACAGCAGACAAACAATTGTTATGACTAGGAAGTAGCCTTGACCCTGTATGACCCCACTGCAGTGTGTCTGTAGTCATGGTAACTGCAGATTTAGTGCCAAGATCTGTGCATGCAATATTACATACTGTATGTTTTAATTTGGTTTAAATATACTTCTGCATCATGTTACTAACCGTCGCCTATGGGTGAGATATTCCCGCCGCGACGTAAAACATTAATTCAATCAAAATGTTACTAACCATGCTAACTGAGGGAAAATGTGAAGAAAAAGTCTACCATGCTAATATTATGCAATTATTTATGTATAGACGATGACAACATTGCTCTGTTCTAAATATGATTACAATAATTTGTTCTAAACATAGACTGACCTGCTGTTTGTAACCAGCCTAGTGCCCATGTAATTATTAACACAAAGGATTATAGTTGGACATTTGCAATAAAGCAAAGCAGAGAGCATGTACACTGATACAGATAAACTGCTGGTACTAGTTACTCAGTGTTAGTACTGAACGCATGTACACTGATACAGATAAACTGCTGTTACTAGATACTAGTGTTAGTACTGAACGCATGTACACTGATACAGATAAACTGCTGTTACTAGTTACTAGTGTTAGTACTGAATGCATGGTTTGGGCTCGGATGAATGGCTGCTTGGTCTGGATGATGATCTTCGGGGTGGCTGATAGCGACTTGGTGAATGTCCAATAATTACAATTCAGTTGTTGATGATGATGATGATGATGGTGGTGATGATATCATGACAATTCAGTTGATGATGATGATGATGGTGATGATGATGATGCTGCTGCTGCTGATGGTGGTGGTGGTGATGTTGCTGCTGCTGCTGATGGTGGTGGTGTTGATGATGATGCTGCTGCTGATGGTGGTGGTGGTGGTGTTTGTGGTGATGACACTGATGAATTTAGACATGGTAATGGAGACCTCCGCAGCAGTGACCTAAGGGTCTCAGAAAGACGGCATTTCTAGTTTGAGGCTTATGTTGGATACCGCGTCCATCTATAATTCACGTATATGCAAAGATGATCTTGCCACTTTAGCATGTATCAGACATTGTCCAGGCATGTACTGTGTGAAACAGATCAGGGACACACACAACACAGTGATAAAAACTAACTTTAAAACTTACTAGTGATACAAGTAACAAATGTTATGAATTTCTACTCGCCCTTAGGCATGTTAGGATACCTTTAGCATTGAGAGAAATGACCCGGGCTAGAGGACTAGTGTTAATTTTGATCCCTGGGTATATAAGTCAATATGTATTTAGGTACGTATGGCAAGCCTACACCTGGCCGCGGATGCATGTGTCACTGAGAGACTGCAGTTAGTTCCTTGTTGGTCATTCTCAGTTGCCTGGACAGCAGTCAGAACACTGACCTTAACTTTAAATAGCCTGATTGTCTGCAGTCCAACAGTGCGTGCCTATGATTGTCTGCAGTCCACACAGTGCGTGCCTATGATGAGGACGCAAAATAATTACGTTTGTTTAACTCTTTACACACATCTGAGAAACATTGTACTGGAAAGTTGTTTTGTTCAAACATGTTAAAATCATGTTGGGTGTCCTTGTGCTGTGTTTCACTTTTCAATGTTATTATTATTGAAATAGGATAGTATTAAGTTTAGTTAATTTAATTTATATGTATATGCACATGCAATAGAATCATAATATGTTGACAGTTTCTAGCATGTAGTGCTCTATAGATGTATAACAATATCTACCAATAGAATGCTTGCCTTGTTGAGATCATCTTGTCACAGAATATATTGAATTAATTTACAGAATTAATGATTAGTGATAAATAATGTCAAAATGCAAGTAATTAAAAAATAACAGTTAACATGGTTAATGAGTTATTCACACATTTTTGAATTAGTGAGACACCGAGAGTGTGAAATGTTATGCCCCTTCTTCACCTGCAAGCTCCCAGCACCTAATATGTTGTGTCCCATGCCGTCTCTGGTCAGTGTCAACACCGCCCAGGAAGTGTACACAGTCCAGTCACAATCTCAGTCACAAGTTAAGCCACGCTAATTCTCTCAGATGACCACAGTGACCTCCGAGGTTAGTTTGGTCCACACTCATGACACTGCTAGGACCAGTGCTGTCATAGGACCCTGATTATAGGACCAGTGCTGGCTGTACAGTTTAAGTAGGATGCAGGCTAGGACCAAGTGCTGGCTGTAGTTTAAGTAGGATTCCGGCTAGGACCAAGTGCTGGCTGTAGTTTAAGTAGGATGCCGGCTAGGACAAAGTGCTGGCTGTAGTTTAAGTAGGATGCAGACTAGGACCGAGTGCTGGCTGTAGTTTAAATAGGATGCAGACTAGGACCAAATAGTGGCTGGGTTCATAGGAAAATAGCACAACATTGTGATCATGTGTGGTTTTCATACAAGACCCTATTGGGTCCAAACCCATAGTGAAAGTAGGTATGCTGACTTTAGGGCACCCATGGCATTAGTGGGAATAGTACTACATGTGTGTAGTGAAAAGCAATGTAGACTAAATGCATCCCTGAAGGTAAATATTCCATAGCACACTACTACTCATAGGAAGCCATATGTGGATACTACAAATCCTGTTTAGGACTACCTATGCATGGTTATCTTGCCACAATGATGACAATCTGCCACTAAATTGTGAGCAGGCCAGAAGGATACCATCTGTTTGATACCAGCTAATGTAGCATACCAGTATCACCTCTGAGCTGTTCAAGTGTATTGGCTAGGACATGTGTCTCTCTTATCTGTCAAGTACTTGTAACAAGTGGGCTCTGCTTGCTGCCAGGGACTGTCCTTCAGATAACCCTACATGCATGCAGTCATGGAGGGTGGGGGTGGTGTCCAGGAGGAATTTGGGTGGAAAAGCAATTTACATGCTTGAATAATAGTATAAGAAAAAGATTGTAATAGACTTCAGACCGAAGAAAATGACGATCGTTCCAATCACCATAAACAGTAGAAATTATTTACAGTGAATATTGCTGTAATAGGAACAGTTATACTAATAGAATAAAAATTATCATACAACTACAATAAATGTAAACAATGACTTTACTTCAGGAAACTGAGATGATTTAACAAAGATTCTACAATTATGACACTTAGCAAAGGACAAATTATTACTTTGGCTGGTAAACTTTTAGTAGGTATTATAATATTTTATGAACTTAAACCGTTTGATCATAATGATTTGTAGATACCATGTTATACGATTGAGTGAGTACATGCTGACTACAAACAGTACTGACACGATGGCCCAGCATGGTGTACACATTCCTAGCCAAGCGTGCACATGTAGTAGAAGCAATGTGGCTCAGCCTCTGCCCACTATTAACCTGTAATTTAATCCCCCTTCAATTAACTTGGGATGATCAAGTAGGTCCAGGTCATCCTTGATTGGGGGCCTTGTTACCATGGATAGAATTTCACAAAATATGCCTTTGTCTCCTTCAAGCATTGGACATGTATGCCACAGTTTAAACAGGTATCTAAATTGCAACAGGTGCCAATGAGTCAGGAACACTGTATGCTAGCTGTCTCACCACCGTACAGTATATGTCATATTATGTTATCATCATATGTGCTTATTTGTCAGAAGCATGATAATTTGGGGCAACACTACATATTTTTCTTGATATCATTTATGTTCTTCATTTTAAAATATTCTTACTAAAATTATGATTTGAATATCGTTTACAATGGAATAAATAGAGAATCTCACACTAGTGTGTTTTGATATTGTTGTTATCCTACGAGTTAATACTCAAGTTACTTGATACAAGGCTTTGCCGAGTATTTACATTACTTTTGTCAATGAGTAGGATAACAACAATATCAATTCACACTTGAGTGAGATTCTAGTTATCACCCGATATCATTCTTTAAGTCTAAGTCAATCTTAGAATCATCAATGTATTAACAAAATTAAGTAGACAGATTTTCAGTTGTTTTCATGCACTGCTAACACCGTATTTGCTGGAAAAATATATTTTTAACAATCCTGTCTTTTGTCTTCAGTTTCATGATTTGAGTCATTAATGGATATAAGTAGGGTGTCTCAAGGTTTGTATTCTGAAATATGCACGGCCAGATTTGCCCTGAAACTTGCCCCCTCTCACTGCCCTGTAACTGCCCCCTATCACTGCCCGACCTCTGGCCAACTATAGCATTAAATGTAGCCTATCATTTGACATTAACCTGGCCTTAGTGTGCAGCAGTGAGTCTGTGTGCTTCAAGTCTCATCAGGTAGTCACATGGTCTGGAGTATAACTTTTTGATTGCGATCTTGAATATTGCACAGATTATTTACATTGTCTGCATTCATGGATACAAAATTACAAATTACTGATTTTCTGTAACATCCTTTTTATACACCATTTTTTGATAGTATTTAGTAGACCTATATCATATTACTTTATTTCAGATGGGTTTATTTTTTACTGCTTTTTAAAGTACACTTTGTTAGAGATGTCTATAATATCCAGAAAATTAATTACAGTTATGGATGGGTTACAATATAAATATATGTAAAAACCTCATGTCTTGCGCGCACATATAAAGCGACCCTACGCAAAGTTGATATTAGCAAATGTAACCTTCTAAAACAAAGAACATCCGTGCGTGCAGTGTCACACTAATACTGTGTATAATCTGTATAGGCCAGCCACAGCTGTCTGCTCTGAGGTAATCGTGGTGATACATCATTATGTTCATGTATTTCTGGTACATTTCAGAAGTGGTGACAGCGCTGTCAGACTACCTGTGATGACAGACTTGTGTGTGTCAGATGACCCACTTACAGACCAGCCCGAGCATGAGGCGACACCGCCGTGTGGCCTCTCGTCTGTGATGGATGGAGCAAGCTATGGACTTCTCAATGGAGACTCTTCCTTTTCTGCAAGTACAACTGTATCCAGCCATCCCGAGTTAGTCTGCGTGTATGTGGAACATCCGCCCAGTGGCTCCAGTATGAGAAATGTCTGCTTTGTCCACCACGACCCTTGGTCATTCTGAATTGAGTTCCATTTGACGGAAGAATCGGAAATGTTTGCAATTTTTGGTGCAGGGCGAGTGTCATGACGTTTGGCACATTGGTTACTAGGAAACCATGATGGAACTGAAAGTGTGGGTTGATGGGATACAGCGCGTGGTGTGTGGGGTTACCATGGAGACCACGTGCCAGGATGTGGTGATTGCACTGGCCCACGCCATGGGACGAACAGGCCGCTTCACACTGATTGAAAAATGGCGGGAAGTTGAGCGACCTTTGACTGCAGATGAAAACCCATTGAAAGTATTACACAAGTGGGGAGAATATGCAGCAGAGGTCCGACTGTTTCTATGTCAATCAGACAGTGTGAAATTTCAGTCGTCTCACGACAGACACAAACAACCCAGCAGACCCACTTTCAACATCTCGCCACCTAAAAGCCATTCAGAGAATACAGTGAAACGTAACCTGACTTTCAGTGGGGCCCACTCTCCCGGTTTTAGCCTTAGTACAGCAGTGTTAAGACATGGTGGAGTGCTTGAGAACTGTGTCAGTCCACATTCCCCCTACCACTCCTCCACATCCTCGGCCCAGTCATCCCCACGTCCTGTCCCTGCCCCACGACACTCCCCTGGCCCACGACACTCCCCTGCCCCACGACTCTCCCCTGCCAGTGCCCACTCCCCGTCCGTGACCACATCCCCGCTGGTCAATGGAGTGAAAGTCTTGCCATCCAGATCCTCACATGATGTCTCACAAGTCATACAGTTCCCACTGGCATCAGATGATCATCACAAAGGGAAATCACTCTCACCAAACTCCAGTACCAGTACATCCTATAGACCAACTTCTCCAAGCATACATCGTTATCATTCACCATCTCCAAATACCATTGGGTTCAATAGTTTCAAAACCATCCCCGCGGAGGAGCATAGTTTGGACAATCCCCGCCACCCACAGCAGACATGTTCCGACACAGAGGAGTATGATTTGGATACAAACTTCCCCGATGTCCTGCGTGACTCCAAGCAGACGGAGAGGCCCTCAGTGCACATGGAATACCGCTTTGAGGAGAAGTCCGACAACAAGCCCGAGCCCGAGCGCGCCAGACTACTGCACCTCGTCAGCATGCAGAAGGAGCGCCTCAACGTGCAGCAGTCTCAGCTGGATGTGGTGGAAACAGGTCAGTGGTGCTAGTGTTGTCAGTCAGTCCAGCATCTAGACTGCATCTGTGCATGGAGAAAAGCCTGCTTATTTGTCGTGTGTTATGTACGGAAGTTTAGATTGGAAGCATAAGCATCAACTTTGGTAGTTTCATCATGGCAAAATTGTGCAGAATAGTATATATTTAAGTTAATAGATTACTATATCTTTATTTCTAGCACTAAACCAATTAAGTTCTGGTAAGGTAGATTTTTACTTTATTAGATATATTAATATATTATATTATTATACTTGAAATATCTGATATAGATAATTAAGAATATCACACTGCATATTATTATTTTAATTGCTTAGTTGTTGCATGATTGTCAAATCATTACTACGGTATAGTAATATTATAGCTGAAATAATTCCTAATTTTAACTATCCCCAGCTGTATTGTAGCATTGATTTTTACACAACCTTGCCATCTGCTACAGAGATTATCTCCCTTGAAGACAAAGAAAAGGAATATGAGCATGACCTTCACCTCCTGACAGACGACCTGGTGCAGTTGGAGCAGCGCGACCACGACGATGAAGTGGAGATGACGGAGATCTCGGCCGTCCCGTGGCTGGATGTTCTGGAGAAGGAGCAGAAGACAGAACGCAAGCTGAAGGCAGAACTGGCAGAACTGCGAGACCGACTGTCAGAGCTGGAGGTGGAACTGGCCTCCAAGTGGAAGCAGGTGTCTGAGCTAGAGAAGGAAGTGGAGTCTGCAAAAAAAGAAGTCAAGGAGAAGGAGAGTCTGGCAGCCCTGAAGAGACAACAGGAGGTGGAGAGGTGCACGGAAGAGGAGGCGAAGGTGCGGGAGGAGCTGTCTGCAGCACGGTCCGGAGAGGAGGTGCGGGTCAAGGAGGTAGAGCAGGTGATGGCTGAGATAGCTCAGCTGGAGAAGTCTGTGGCTGAGAGACACAGAGAGTTTGCTGACCTGGAGGCTGACCTGAAGCAGGTCAACTTGAAGGAGTTTGGGTCGACATCACTGTCTCCCACACACGGCAAGCCAGCAGACTCCGGAGAGGGTATGTATTGTCATGTACTCACAGGGACGGGATAGTTCTTGTCAGCGCACATTGGAAGCAATTTTCTTTATTAAAATCTTCTTTATCAAAATCCAAATCATTATAAGACAATTGCCTCTAAATATTTGACAAAGACTAGACATGCTAGGTGTTTCTTAGTAGGGTGGCACATGCACAAATATGAGAATAGTGCTGCATGCAGTGAAATGTTAATACAATGGACAGTCAAACAATCTGCGGAGCAGGATATAGTACAGTGGTAGAAGGTTGGATTTCGGAGCCAAAGGTTCTCGGTTCAAATCTTGCCCCGGGGTGGCCGACATTAATGTTCACAAGTTACCTTTCTGACGCGATATTGATAGGATACACTGTCTGTAGAGTGACAATACAGTTATCATCCTTGGTCTTGTCAGTACCAGCCGGTGCTTGCAGGTTTACTGCAACATGCAGCACTACGGATGTTGCAGGTTTCCTCCTGCCCTAAATTGACAAGTCGTGATACTAGTGAAAGGTTCTAGAAAGTGACGATAAACCCCAATTTAAAATAACAACAAAAAACACAATATGCAGGTCACAGTTGTACAGTATCAATGTTGTGTATGTGTTGCAGCTGTCTTGAAGATCCTGGAAGGCCGTCTGTCTCCCCGTCCACCCACCACGCCTACCACGCCCAATCAGCAGGCCTTCATCAACTCCCTGGCCAGCAAGAACCCAAACGGAGTGTGGGTGTGAGGCCCTACCTACCTACCCTATGTGTGTGTCAGCTGTATGTCCTAGGAGTGTGGGTGTGAGGCCCTACCTACCTACCTACCCACCTACCCTATGTGTGTGTCAGCTGTATGTCCTAGGGGTGTGGGTATGAGGCCCTACCTACCTACTTACCCAACGTGTGTGTCAGCTGTATGTCCTAGGAAGTCATCTGGACATAATAAACCAGTGTGGCCGACAGTGTGGAGGACATGCAGGTTACCATGGTTACTGGGATGCTATGTATTTGCTGACTGCACTTCAACAGAGAATGGCCGATGTTCCAGTTGCTCCAGTTGCTTGAGAAGTTTGTACATAAAGGGAGATAACTGGTTGTCGCTGTTAGCTGTATGAGTACCACTACTATTGCTAACTGGATACTGATGTGTACCCAAGTGTCGCAAAGTAGTTCCTCCCACAATATTCAATATAGGAAGCGTGTTTAACATTTGTTTCACAGTCATTTTCAAATTGCTACTCTTCTGATTACTGAGAGCAGTTTAGTGCCATTTAATGACGAGACACAAGGACCTTGTTCCAGTGGAATAGTACAGAGTGTGGACAGTGTGCCTGGACAGTGTGCCTGGACAGTGTGCCCGGATAGCAGTCGTGCCCCGGAGTGGCTGTAGTGGAGGAGAATCATAGACTATTTTTGTATTTTGTTAATGCTGTCAGGAAGACAGCTGTGATTGTCTGGGTGTGTAAACATCCCAATGTAATATACTCTCTTAACTAAAGTATGTCTTTTTTTAATGTTCTTGTTGATCATACAAATGAGTTTACATCTTGTACATGAGTTGTGTATAGAATTGAACTGTCACATATATTCACACATTGTCATAGTTAGATGGTGACAGTCCGTCGCTGATCTGATGACTATTCCTCACCTGCCAGACTCTGCAATGCTGGCTATATCATATATGTATTTATCCTGTGTTGGACTTTTCATATATTTGTTACATTTCCAGAGAATTCAAATTAAATCTAAGCATTTCATAAAAAAATGTGCTGTTATTCATATGATCATTATCATAGACAATGCCAATGGACGATATTGGGTCCCATGTATACAACTACCTATGTACCGTATATTGTTGGTGTCTAGAAGGCAGTACTGTTATATTTCATACTTTTTAACATTTTGCACCTTTGATGCCTTTGCTACTTGCCCAGACTTGCTCTGCGGGCAAGTAACTCATACTGTTAGTCTAGAGCCCTGGTGACAATATTCATTCAAAATCTTATTTTAAGTATTCATTGGACCATATTTATATTTCCAAAAGCATGTAATTAATTTTTAATATAAGCAACAATACTTCAAAAGATGGTAATCAACGCTTTCAAAGTTGTCAACATGGCAAACAAAATTATCAAAACTAGTACAAAGATTGTATTGTTTCAGTTTGTCAAAGAACTTAAATTAAAACAAACTAATTTGTATATTATTAGTCTGGTGAAATTGAATTATATTTTCATCTTATCACTACCAGTTCATACAGCTGCAAGATTGTATCATTAAATATAGCAAGGTATAAATATATATACCGGGTATGTACACACTCTTGTTGTTAGAATGTAACATTCCACAGTATTGTTATTCAGTTACATTCCCCTGGGGCAAAATTTGGCTTTCCTTTCAGGATTTTAACATACCGGTGTTATTTGAAATCATTACCGTAGACAGAGCATGTACACAGAAATGAGTCCTGGCAGAAGCATACATTCATGTGTTACCAGGGGTGCGTTCAAGCTAGAATACAATACTTTTCCCTACATGTACGGTATTGCTAGTTGAACGGCTTCGTGAGTATCTGGCTGAACGGCTGCTGTAGCAATACATATCGATACATATTCTAGCTTGAACGCACCCCAGGTTACACAACATGGTTCACAATTAACTCGCCAGCTCGCCCAGGCCATTTCCCCCAATGCTAAAGGTATCCTAAGGGCGAGTAGAAATACTATACATAACATTTGTTATTTGTATCACTATTTAGGAGAGTACATTTTAAAGTTAGTTTCTATCACTGCATTATCAATACATTAGGCAATTTGTATTTTGTTGTGCATGGCATATGTTCAAAATAATTATGTGTTACGTTGCTCATTTAAAAATAAAGACCAATTACTAAAGTTTGTATGTGATTCCCAACTGTGTAGCTTTCTGTTGAAGCCGATCTGTATAGCTCTATATAATTCAGCTCTATTCGTTTCATGCAAGATTTAATACCCTGTACACATGGCATGCATTTCAAGATGTAAGGTTATGGATCTATATGTTAGTCCATCTGTTACCATGGTTACCATAGTTATGGTTACAACTATTGTCTTGTTCATTGTTCATGTTCTTGTGCGTTACTGGCCTTTAATTATTATCTTATCTTGTCTCACAGCAATGGAGTTGAATTTACAAGAGTTCTATGTTTCTGCCCATTTACCATGGCACATACGCATGCTAGTGATAAACAGACACTGTATAAGATTTGTTTCATGCAAAATTTATTCAAGTAATGTACATGGAATAAGACTTCGATTACATAGCGGGTATTTAGGATACTATTATTATGTTGTTAATTAGTTAGTATTGTATGTGTGTCACAGTAAAATACTTTGAATACTAAGATATAAAATTCATTGGTACAACAAATTATATGGTAAGTTAAATTTGCATCATATCTGCCAGATGGTTTGTTTGGAGGAAGGGAAGTAACCCAAGGCACCTAGATTTGCCATTTTCTCTCTATCTAAAAGCTCTCATAAAATCACTTCTTTTACACCATAGACTGAAAAATGTTCATTTCCCCCCAGTCGGAAATCCGTTATACACATATGCCGCAATTAGCGTTAGACGGGATCGGGACTTCAGATTCAGTCGTTATAATGCGAGGATCCGGTTTGTGCAAGGCCGGTATATGCGAGGTCTACTGTAGTTGTTTTCATTGTCTGGAATTTAGGATATAAATTCTGTCTTGTTAATAAAATGTAGTTAATATTGACATAATGTTTTTATGATCTCAATAGAATTAGAATCTAGATCTGTATGTCTGTGATACTTAGATTTGACTTATAATCAGATTGTTTCAAACATTAGCTATACAGGTAACACTTTATATGGCCTAACCAAGTTATGGTGTGGGGGAAGACAGTAATTCTTGATTTAACTTGTTCATGTTGATGTCAGTATAGCTCAGAATCCTCTATCTGTAACTGGCCATATGTGACTTTTTATATATGTATATACATGTTACATGGATATAATATAAAAAGTCACATATGGCAAGTTA
>JAUTBZ010137065.1:0-13290 GCA_032361785.1 Lepetodrilus galriftensis | reverse complement strand
CTCTCTCTCTCTCTCTCTCTCTCTCTCTCTCTCTCTCTCTCTCTCTCTCTCTCTCTCTCTCTCTCTGTGGGAATAGTGACATACTATTGTCCATTCTGGAGTGTCAATTAATAATAGCCGATGATCAACTGGGTCGCATTATGACGAAATGATACGCAGTGTTAGTCATCAGTCCGGCAATTTAATAACAGTTATTAAATACGTTAACATCACTATTATTAACCATAGATGAAAATACACAGACAACTGATCTGTGTCCGATGTCCACGTAAGTGCCATGGTAACATGACAGCCATGACACTGTTCAAGGGAGATAATATAACATGACAAGTGCCGACAATTGTCATGATGTTGACACAACATCTTTAGAAATATGGGGGGGCTTATTAGTTACGATCTTAAAATTAAACAAATGGTTATTACCGATATGATATCATAAACAATTGTCATGATGTTGACACAAAATCTTCAGAAATATGGGAGTGTTATTGTGTAACGTCATTAAAATTAAACAACTGGTTACAAACGGTCATCATGAGCTGATGAGAACATCATCGAAACACGAACCATATGCCTAATACGTAACGGATGTTACACAGGCACATGGTCTGAGTTTCGAGGATGGCGTGATACAAGAACAAGACTATTTAATATATGATTAGCATTGTGTCTTGACCGAGTGTCCGGAATAGTAATTCATATCTGTAAATGATCCATCAGGATCTGGCATTTCTTGACAGCAATGTATTAACGCTAGAAGCTGGGTGATTTCGGGACATACATTTCAAATCTGACAAATACATTAAATTGTCAAATAGTATCTCTTCAAGTGGGAAAGCTGATATGTTCACGAGTGGCTGCTTTCCACTGACTCGATGAGAGATACATACTATTTCACTATAGACACATGAAATATCCTCTACAGAGGCCGGAAGGTGACACGAGATAGTCCGAGATTCATTCAATATCCGGTGACATAAACCGGTCAAACATCTAAATGCGCTACACATTGACTATATCCCATTGTCACGATTCAGACGTCATTCCCCAAATTCTTCCTATCACCGGAAATTACCCTGACGAGACTTACTGGTCCTATTACTACGTAAGAACTGGTGTCGCGATTGTCCAGGCTGCTCAACACAACTAATTAGTAGACAGGTACCGGTATACCAGTTTTAAAACAGGAAGCCATCGTCTGCCTATAGAAGTAGGCAGATAGCATAACATAAACAGCAATCAACGTATCTGTACATTATGTAACTCTGCCGTAGGAGACGAATATCACTTTCTATTAGTATGTCCCAACCTGTTAGCACTAAGAAAAACACATTTACCTCCATACTTCAGTAAAAACCCAACTCCTACTAAATTTATCTATCTTATGAATTGTACTTATAAGCCCCTCATATTTAAGACTGCAAATTATATAAAACAAGGCTTACAAATGTTTTAATGATTGTATATGTTTAATTCAATATATATATATACTGTAATTACGTCATTTTGTTATGTTACCGGTATGGATATACTGGTACGTATTGTATTTAATATATGTATGTTCTTTATGTCACATATTGTGACTTATGAGAATAAAATTAACTGAACTGAACTGAACTGAACAAGGTGTTAGCCTCAGTAATCTTCGACTTATCATGCCAACTGTTTCCTCTACCTGCCTATTGTGCCTACTTAATGTTATCTCCGTCTACTTACGTTACTGCATCATCTACCTACTTATGCATTAATTATGTCTGTTTCTTTTTCCCTCTGCCTACTTATGTATGTTCTACCTACTTAAGTTTCAATCTGCCTACTTAAGGTTTTTATCTACATGGTTCATCTACCTTGTATGTATATATGGTTTTCTTCTCTGTATCATGCTATACATAAATTCTATTCCGTTCTGTTAACGTGTGTAACTGTCTACTTATAGTATTGTTCTGCCTACTTAAAGTTTTCATCTGCCTACTATCGTGGTTATGTTCCTACTTACGTTATGTCTGCCTACTCACTATGCCATCTGCCTACATCATGTCCAATACTGTATTACTGTCCACGCTGCCTATTAGTGTTATATCAGTCAACACCTTGTGGCCATTATGTCAGACGGTCACGTATATCTTCCCACGTGTTACAACGTGATATATCATAATTGATATACTTTATGGAAATATTAGTCGTTATCATTCATCACACTGCAGGAAGTTAGCCTACTTATGACACAGTACTTCCAACGTGCACTGTTATCCATAAAGTTACCGAGGAAGGTTGGTTAATGTCTGAGATCATTATGGATATACTATATAAATAGTATCATTAGACTGGATATCTAGTTATATGAGTTTTGTGGCATGATTTTAAATAAATGATTATTTGGGTGTATGGGGTTAACGAGTCGAACGTTCTTGTATTCTTCGGAACTTTTTATGGCTACTAATCAATCAAACTTTAATAGCTAGATATTAATCTGAGTAATGTCTATCGTTTCTAATGTTTCTATAAATATCAAGTATAACCGGTCCGTATGACATTTATTATCACAGACTGAGAAATGCTTATTGAATTCTAGACCATGGCTCGGATTTCTCGAAATGAACTTAATGTATATAATTATTATGTATATTGAACATAAAATTTAGTATTGCGACGGAATGGTTCAGAATACCCATGTTCTCAGTAAACAGATTCCATGCTTGTTCTGGGAGAGATTTCATAAGTCTTCTCAATGAAGATACCCTATCCTTTTTCTCAATGAAAACACTCCATTCTCGTCTTCGAATGAAGAGGCCAAAGCCATATGTCATCCTTATTCATAATGAATGTATCCTATTCTTGTCTCAATTCAGACATATTAGGATTGTTCTCAATTAAGAAATATCATTCTAGTTCTCAATGAAGAAACCTCATGTAACGCTAATTATCAATGAAGAAATATAATGCTCATACCCAATCTCAATGAAGAAACCTTGTCCTAAAACCAAGACATCTCAGTATGCCTGTTCTCACTGAGGAAATATCATGCTCATTCTCAATAAAGAAACATTGTCCTGAAACCAAGACTTCTCAGTATGCCTGTTTTCAATGAAGAAATATAATGTTGATTATCAATAAAGAAACCGTGTCCTGAAATCAAGACATCTCAACTAGTATGCCTGTTCTCAATGAAGAAATTAAATCCATTTTGTCTTGAAGCCAAAGGAATACACGACCTACGTCAGCGGCAGTTGGAAACCGCATATCATTCCTTTTCCGGAACTGTACTGTGTAGTAATTGGACATAGAAGTACGTATATATACGCAGTGGCTGGATAAATAGGTTCGTACGTATGCGGCTGTTCGGCATTGATCCTCTGACATGACCTCGGATATCCGTTCTGAACTGAACAATTGTCGACAGCTGTTTAATTGGTTCGGTCAGAAGTACGGAGCAACGATTTTTTATTAGAGAAACCATTTGATCTCTGACCATTATTATTCTGTTCTAGGAAATAGGTAGGCTGGTAGCACAGCAATGGGGTTGAGTTTAAGTAATTAGCAGCGATAGCATTAACCGGCCGCTAATCTTGTTCTATTAAAGGGATTCCATTATATAAGTTCGATCTCTGACGTCTCAACGCTATTTTAGCGCCGAAGGGGAGAAATATAATGCCTAAGTGCCAATTTAAAGTCAAAGTGGGTTAGTAGTACTTTTGCAGTCCAATTATATGTAGATAAAAGGCGTTTTAACTCGTAATAACGTAACTTTTAATTATTTGTTACGAATTGACGTAAACGGAACTTAGCAGTTTTTCTTATTTTTCTTTAATATCTGTTAAGGCTTAAGATCGTATATCTCCTATTCAACCCAAGTGTGTCAGCGACCAGAGTAAAATCCTCAATATGTATTGAATTCCAGTGTCTCAGTGGAATAGAGAGCTTCGTGGTTAGAATTGGGAAGTTTGCTTCTTTTTCCTTTTTCCTTTTTTAATATTCAATGTTTTCAAAATATATTATACTGTTTTCCTCAATTATGAAATTAGGCAATTATAAGGCACCAATTACAAATATTTAATGTAGTAACACCAATTTTCTCTCACGTACTTTAATTCTCCTACTACTATACGAAAAATCACGAAAATGCATAACACGTGCGTCAACTGGAAGTGTGCTCGTATGACACCTGATAGGCGCTATTGAGACCTTTACATTTCACTTATCAAATCTGAATTACATCTTTCATTTTGAATATCGAAAAAGGAAATAAGTGCCAACTTCCATTGGCCGTTAGAATTACCCGTGGAAGCTGATCATGAATCGAAATTAACTTTATTTCCACTTGAAGCAGTAACACTCCCTGGTATTGTCAGGTGTCTGATTACAAAGGTAACGATCCGAAAACAAACAATACAACTCCAGTGTTATAGAACACAGTCCAATAACAACTATTGTGACATAATTGAAATGGATATCAAAGCAGGATGTATGCAACCATTGTAACAAGGCCTGCTGTGAATGAGTCATGTATAATTCTCTAATATTACCGATACGTATCTGTTTTACGAGCGTATGGCAGAGTGACATAGTTTTCTTATCATACTGACATCGTATTGCAATGCATATATATATATATATAACATTGATATTCAGGAATATGACCCATGACTTTATACCAACCACGTCTACCTAAGATTCAAGTATCATAAAACTCCTATAAACATTATTAGTTCGTTTAATTTTAATTTAGTCAACCTATCCAGTATCTGAGACAAATCGCTTTCTTTTGAATTACCAAAGGGTATTGAGTTACATCTCTAACGGTTTTGTTTAAATTAAAACTGTTAGGTTTTACTGCAGCGGATCATGTTCCGCAGAGCAATCGTAGTTTGTCAATCCTCTCTCATGATGTGCCATGATAGTATTGCGTTGTTAAAATGTAATGTCGCGTGTGCATGTCCTTTCATGGTAATAAATATTGTTTAAATCACAATCGTAGCGATCCAAGAGTTGTAACTCCGTGTACATAGTTTGTACAGTATCACGACTCACATAGCTCATGCTCATGCTCATTCTCAATAAAGAAACCTTGTCCTGAAACCAAGACATCTCAATATGAGTTGTAACTCCGTGTACATAGTGTGTACATTATCACGACTCACATATATGTCAGACCATCATGTGAAACTGGCATGGATCCTGACCTTGTTCCACAGAACTATCATAGTACTACGAGAGCATTACATTTTATTGGGTGAAGTATATTTGCGTTTTAACATGTAATTTTGCCATGAAGACGTTATAAAAATAGGCTTGAATTGAACGCTTGATGTCATATATGATACACCTATGTGCTAAAACAGACGTTGCTTGACAAGCTTTATCGATGGAAGAGGAAGATAAGTAGATATCATGCAAATACTTCGACATATAGCACCTCCTTCAAAATGTTATTCAATCAATTCATGCGTCATGCTCACTAACGTGGGTGATACTGATTCCAGAATTAGGAATATCGTATTTTTGACGAGATACAGCGCCAGTGAGCGCCTTATGATGACATGCAGATTAGGCCCAATTTTCCATTAACTTTTCAAATTAGAAAGCATAGGAGTGTATGTATTGATTCTGAAGTCATGTCAACTCAATGTGACACGCGTCAATATATAACCTGTAGTTGTAGGTGCTGATTGAATACAGATGAGACATAGATTTTGCATGCACACGATCGTATCGAAAAATACTGTGAATCATAAATAGTACAGACGGTCTTTGGACATATCAACGTTATTTGGTGTTAGGCCATTATTTGGTGTACTCGGTCGTATCGAATAATTATACTGTCATATACTACGGACGGTAAATGTCTCCTTTTAGTTTCACGTCTTTGGAAATATCAACGTTATTTGGTGTTAGGCCATCCGAAATAATGGATCAATATCAGGTTTTTCAATTAACATTCTTAATCAGGCTTGGAACGAGTTAATTCGATTATTGGATCTTCCGATTCCTAATATGACAGTACCATATCGTCGTATTGGGTCCACTCTGCGCGGATATCACGTGGTTACTAAGCGATCCGTAAGGTGGTAGGCTATTTCTGAAGGACTATCAAAGTAGTCATTACTCTGTGACACGTCACTCTTGAAACTGACTGTTTCAGCGGTCAAGTCCTCCTTCTGTGTTTCCTGAGGGATGGGGATCAAGTTTCCGTCATGGGAACGGGACAGTATGAATGTTGAATGAATTGTCCTTCAAATAAATTGGTTATCAATGGATCTGAATTGTAGTTAAACAAAATATTGCCCCATGAATTCATCTAAAGATACATAGTCTGTGTTGGTGTAGACCGTCGTCCGATAAGGGAGGTCACTCTTAACGATATGAGTCAATAATGACAGCCAATCAGAATCGTTGTCGTATACTATTATGTATGGCGAACTGATTTTCGAAAACAATTGTTTTGGTTGACGACAACAAAAGCATATTTGTCTTACTTTATTATTTTTAAATTGAGGTTTAGAGTAGCTTTCGTAGAGCTGAATGTTACAGTGAACCTGCAAGCACAGGCTGGTACTGACCGAACAAGGATTGCCACTCTACAGATAGCGCACCTTATCAATATCGCGTCAGAAATGTAACTTTTGCGAACATTGATGCTAAATTCATAGCATTCCTGTAGAAAACAGCGTAACTCTAATGTAACTAACTCTAAGATTAGCCATACGCTACACCATTGCTGAGGTTGGTGATAAGACTAAGTTTCCTACAGGATGTCCCAGATTTTGGATAGATGTCAAAATATAGTAAAGTTGCGAAAAGGATTGCCAATTGAAACTTTAACATTGCGTCGAAATATTTTTAAAGCAAATATTGTCTAAATTAGGCCGAAGCGAGTTTTTTTACTCGAATGCAACGAATACCTGGTCACTTACATTTTTGGGGTACGTTTCCATGCTCAACTGAAAGTTTTGTTCATAAATCCCCATATAGAATTTGAAGTTGAACATAAAATTGTACTGAAAATGTTTCGTAATTTCTGGCCCTGGCCTGTGTGCAATATAACTCGGTTTCAAGGTTTACTGTCTTGGAACGCAATGATCGACCCTGAGTCTATTATAATCACAAATGTAATGATGCTGGTGTCATAATTATAATTATGTGTTCAAAGAAATAATACAGCAACGTTATAGACACATTTGAATCTAGATCTATTAGGAGTTCATGGACATTGGTGTTTGATTGGTAGCAGGTCGGTATCACGTTACTGACCATGCATTGGACTGACTGGAGTAATACGGCACTTCCTCGATACTGCAACAGTGCATGACGAATCTCCATGTCAAATAATTACTGGTTTTATTGATCTTCATAATGATGTCCCACGAAAATTACAACGGCGGATTATGCTAATTAATTAGGGGAGGTAATCCTACCGTGTTTTCATCTCCGAAGGTTCGACAGCGACAAATTGCATGCGAAACCGAAAATGGTTGGTTTAACTCCATTCTACATGATGGTTTTTATTGCATGCCCTTTCCTACTGGGGGTAGTTGAGCAGAAATCTGTGGATTAGTTGAGCGGAAATTTGCTTGCAGTAGAATGCATGTTAAGTATGATGAACAATGAGTAGGATGGGTGACGAATGTCGACTAATGCTGGAATATGCTGCTATCTATAGCAATTATCATTAAATATTTTCATTTGGTATTATTGCAAGGGATAATACAGTCATACTATTTTGTTATGTTCGAACGTAGGCACTACAGCCGGTATTCGCAGGTTTACTGCAATATTCAGTGGTACGGATTCTGCGGATTTCCTCCTCAAGCCTAAAGCCTGTGTCAGACCAAAGTAGTACTCAAAACGTCCTACCCCGCCTTAAAAAAAATCTAAAACGGGCTGTAGTCGGGGTTTGGTTTGATGGAGCCTTAAACAAAACTGATAAGCCGTGATATAAGTAAGAAAGAGCAAGAGAGAGAGAGAGAGAGAGAGAGAGAGAGAGAGAGAGAGAGAGAGAGAGACGGAATGAGCGACAGTGGGAGCAGCGATAAAGAGTCACAAAACATAGATCCTGATTACCACTTAACACCAGTCTACATGAGCAAAGCCCTTTAATAATTCATTACAATACACGAACATCGTGATCGTGCAAGGCACACTTATCTAATACCATTAATGGACCAGCGTTAATGCAGGAGGCACCGTCTACGGTGGTCAACATTCACTCGGGTAATGGTCTGCGATGGCGACGTCGCTCCGCTAATGTAGGTGTAGAATACTGTCCTATGTGTCGACTGGGGGTTGGGATCGGGAGGGGGTACAGTGGACGCTCATAATGTTCCCCTAGAAATCCAAGCATTAATCTCCAGGATTATCGCATTGTGAAACTGGGAATAGACGACAGCTGGTGTATTTAGTGGTCCGACAAATGCCTTTGATGTATCCATTTATGACAGATATGGATAGTAGGAAATAGAAAAATCCTAATTTTCTCCTTTCTGTACTTCATTTGGTCCCACTTCCTAGGATTATATAGGTAAAAATGTACATTGCACTTTCCTAAAAATTCTGATCATGGTGGTTAATTTTATTTCTGACACCATGGTATATGTACGTATATATTCTGCAGTAATTTTAACAGGAATTATCTAAGCTTCTCCCCCGATATATGTTCCGTAATACATCTCCAAAGTGTCGTTATTTATAACCTTACATTACTTGGGAAAATACAAAAATAGAATGGAACTGTCTAGAAAGTGTTCACATGATTAGTATAGCGATCCAAGATCAGTGGTTACTGGCCGATTATGGTCTCGTAGTGATTACGAAAGTTTAATGAAAAGACAACCCTTCGTGAAATATATTATCCACTAACCTTTTGTAAAGTAGAGTGTTCACATAATTATTACAGCTATCCGAGATCAGTTGTTACGAGAATATCATGGTCATGACATCATATTTAGACGGTTTCTGAGGGTCTGATTTTTGGCAACTTTTGAGATATTGTTCAAGATCATGGTCATGACATATTTAAACAGTTTCTGAGGGTCCGATTTTTGCCAACTTTTGAGATATTGTTCTCCAGACCTTATACTACACAAAACCATCCAAACATATCTTTTTGGAATTTGTTTTGGATTTGCCCATTTCTTTCGTTATTTTGACTGGACTATACAGTACGGCTATTAACCTGTGTATATTAAGCATGCTTCTGAGATGTCAGCACCATTGTCTGGTACTACGAAATAGTAAATTACTACTAGGCATCCTCATTCCCTTGATGTACTAATTACGGTTATTTGTTGTACGCTGGGCACGTTTGCACCACAGTCTTCCAATTAATTGGGCATGCAGGTGCTAGACACATGCGCATCACACATGTTTGCAGTTATATGGTTCTCACTTTGGGCTTTGCGAGTCAACACACGACGGAGGTGCGATGGCAAGGACTGACAGAAGCGTGTCCAGCGAAACTGATGAGCATATTAAATATAGGATATTCGGTGCATATTTGCCATAATTTGGTATAAATACGATGTCCACAGGAAGAGGGTGAGCCGGGATGGTTTAGATAGTGCCGTGTACAGGAAACAACAAACAGTAAATAATGCCATAGAAACCATCTGTTTTCAATTTACAATAGTAGTAGTAGTAGTAGTAGTAGTAGTAGTAGTAGTAGTAGTAGTAGTAGTAGTAGTAGTAGTAATAATAGTAGTAATATAAAAAATAAACACTACTACTACTACTACTATAATAATAATAATAATAATAATATAAATAATAATATTAAAATAAGATCCGAAACTAACGCTCAAACATATATATAGGACACTCGCTCCGTTACCACGTAACCGGTACCCAGGATGAACGTTAAAAGCATGCTCAAACGCATGCTCACAGCACACCGTGTAGGAGATGTCGTTGACTGGGAAAGCGATTGACGAAAGAGCCTAGATCTAAACAAGGAGAGTTGGAGTAGACGTCAGGTGGAGATGTAGGCTGTTCCAGTATGTTGCCACAGCAAACGAAGAAGAGCATTTTCTAAACTTATCAATCTTGGTTTGGCGGACGTGGAATTGGTTTCTGATGTGTGAAGGCAACGGTCGTGAGAGATGCAGCAGTAGGAGTGCCGTTATATATTTTGGAGAAGATTACTAGTAGTAGATTCGCGGGTTAGAACCATTAGTAGAGGACTCGTCCGAGGTTATGTGTGTTATTATCGAAATGTTTAATTTCAGGAATCTGTAATGATTTTGTTTCTTAAAAAGGAAGCGAAAAAAATCAAGGATCCTATGTAATAGCATAGAACATAGTTAGGTGTATGCTATTATAGAAATGCTTAATTTCATAAATCTGAATATGTAATGATTTTGTTTCTTAAAAAGGAAGGGGGAAAAAACAAGGATCCTATCTAATAGCATAGAAGAAAGTTAGGTGTATGCTATTATATAAATGCTTAATTTCATAAATCTGTAATGATTTTGATTCTTAAGAAGGAAAGGACAAAAAGATCAACCATCCCATGTCTTGTACACGGCCAAGATTTTGAAATAATAGTACCAATTACTCTGGTTAACTGTACAGGGACCCACAAATCACCCCCCTTGAACTTGTGTTTAGCCATGGGATTATGGTGGATTTCGTAATACTTGATCGATAAGAAATTACAGATGGCCTGATAAATTATATTTTATTAGTACGTTGTAGTTATCCATTACAAACCTCCCACGTCCTGTAAATCATTCCGACCCCACCCCCACCACCCACCCACGATTTCGCCAACATATGCTCCACCCACACACACGCCCGTGATCAAATACACGACGTATACATGCAAGCCACATTAACCCAATTATTGTAAAACTTATTAAGACGTAAAATTAATCGATCTGTGAATATAATCATGTAACATGATAATTATATATATATACTTTCGGTTATTATTACTTCATTATTTCATAGTCCAATGCCCACAGGGAAATATCGTAGACACATCCTTCTCGTAGCTCTCAGATCCTAACATCTGAATCATCCTTCAAATCTGAACTTAACATACATCTGTATCGGCAAGCCTTTTAAAGTTCCTCGTCTTTTCTATATGTATACATCTCCATTGTAAGCGCAACTGAGCACCTTCTGATGGATATTAAGCGCTATAAGTACATTATTATTAAATTGAATTCCGCTATTATTTTTCCATCATTAACAGCTCTTTTTGTTCCTCGCTCCAAGCATAACTGTCCAATATCAACACGTGAAGTTATTCGTAAATAGCCGTAGAGGCAATACAAACACATAACTAATACCGAAATAAACAAAATAAGGATGTGAGTTGCTTTGGGAATGGATATAATTGAGCTGCCGTCAGGTGGGAAACTCTTAACATTACAGCCCTCAAACGTGGGCTCAAATGCCTCCAATGTGTATCAAATCATGTCCGCTCAAATTGGTGATAACTCATGCAGTTGATAGTTATCTCAATTCCAAATTTCGTAATCCGATCCTTTAGTAATTGAATAGTAGATTATATCCTACCAGTGCCTAGCGCCAATCTGTATGTAATGTCGTGTTAATAATCCGGTATTAACTTCGTCAGTGGTAATAGCCAGGGATGCGTTCAGGATGCAATGCATTGCTCTACGAAGTGCTACATAGCGCTACAGTAGCCGTTCAGCCAATACATGGTAGTACCACGTAGCACTACTTCTTACTTCGGATTTTGAACATATAGTGTTTTGTAGTAAACAGTAGAACAACCCAAAGCATGAAGGAATGGACTGAACATATGCGCAAACCGATTTCCTGCTATTTTCCTACGAAATCGTTCAGCCATCCACTACATTGTAGAAAGGTAGCGTCGTTTCGTGTAGATAAATGTATTGCAGTCTGAACGCAGCCTTGTTTTCCAGCACAGCGGATGGTGATAAGTGTTTCCTATACTGCTGTCAGTTCATATACCGAAGGACGAGACTGTACATACCACTGATATGTCTTCAATGTATATGGGTGTCAAATCTGCAAGAGTATTTGCATTGAACGTTTCCTTTTATTACCAATTAACTGTGGATTTAAGAGATGTATCATGACCTAAAGGAATAAAGCAAACGAGCGGTTTGTGGGAGTACTGAATGCTGATATCGTCTTAAGGGACGTGATTACTACAATTTATAGCTCAGGACGACTTCAATCCCTTAAGACTTTCTTCTGTAGAATGGATTTCCTGTACAGAAAGCTCAGTTTCGATAACCTTTAGTAATACCTTAGTGCAATAGAAACCATATACCACGGAGGCAATATCTAATGGACGTCCGCCACGGCTGCAACTTAAGAGCACATTTTGCAATCTGGTCAGTGAACCGTCTTGCAGTACAATATATAAAGAGGGCAGTGCACTGTGCATTTGGTAGTGGATAACCGCGATTATCTCAGTTCAAAATTGGGCGATCCAGCAATATAATGGGTCAACTTCTTCTGGCCATGGTTTGAACTAACTGGATTTGTTGACAGGATGTATTAGCTATAGTGTAACTGCATCATGATAACAGTACAAGCCTACAAGCAGTACCTGGTTTGCAGCATCTCCGAAACACATTGCTATGCTCAAACACAGTTCACGAATGTTTAGTAAGCATATTGGCCGAGGCTTCGAGGAATGGTTTTCAGTTGATCCACATTAATTGAGACTCATTGGCATGCCAGAATCTGATCCCGATACCAGATAGGTTGCCGCAGTGTGTATGACCAATAATCAATTTTACCCATTTAGATTTCACATAAAAGCAAAAGCGAAGAGATTGGTTTTTATCATTGACATTGTAATTATTGTAACTTTGGATTCGTATCATGTACGATGTTTTAAATGGTGGTGTCTATGACAGAATGCGAGCATATCGAACTTGATCGCGCCATGGTGCTAGAGCATAGAGACATCACCTTATTAGTAAGATCAGTCATTGAGGTAAATGCGATAGCTATAGGAAGTGATATGCGTAGTGTTTTCTTTACTGGGGTGAAATACCAATGAGATGCAGAGGTGAAAGTGTCCTGCCAGGATCATGATAGGATTTTGTTAGGATCATGGAATAATATGACATATAGATGTTGTTGTTGTTGTTGTGCATAAATATGAAGTTAAATGAACGTCTAGTTTCTAGCTTGATTACCAATCCCCATTCTCTTAATTTTGTATCGATAGTAATATTTCAAAAGTATACATAAAAAATAACTATTCAACATTCTAACATGACTTGTATGAATACCCTACAGCGATTGGTCAAAAAGTGCCACGCCCACGAAATCAGACACCGTCTA
>JAUTBZ010137054.1:0-13291 GCA_032361785.1 Lepetodrilus galriftensis | reverse complement strand
ACAGTAAGCCCTACACCTACTGCCGCCCACACACCAACTACAGTAAGCCCTACACCTACTGCCGCCCACACACCAACTACAGTAAGCCCTACACCTACTGCCGCCCACACACCAACTACAGTAAGCCCTACACCTACTGCCGCCCACACACCAACTACAGTAAGCCCTACACCTACTGCCGCCCACACACCAACCGATTCGTTGTGATGGTCTAGCACGGTGTGATGGTTTCATGACGAGATTATCACATGTTTGAGGTCGTATTGGCAGATTCGAAAAATTGAGGGAATTTCTCGTTGGCACGGCCAATCTTAGTACTCTAGACTATTTTGTCGCCTGATCGTACCCTAAAATTAAACTATTGTACATAAATGTTGTGTGCTGGGTTGTCATGGTGAAGCAAGTCGCACGCCATCTGGTGACAAGTGTATGCAAATTTGTTGAACTATAAGAACACTCACTTCCTCATTGTTTTATCACAAAAAAAGAGAAGCTATTTAGACAATTAAATTAAGTAATACACGGTTGCCACCCCAAGCAAAGTTATCACTGCAGCAGCAATATATTCGTGAACACAAATAAAACCACAAAATAATTCAAATGTTGTCAATTTTGACATGCCTGTGTAAATACAAAATCGAGGGTTGATTTGAACGAGACTTGATCAGTTGGTGTGTGGGTGGCAGTCACTCTTAGACTTGGCCATAGTCTGGGGTACTTCCAAGATTGAAACTAGTGCTAAGGTATTTCACACTCGCTGTACGGGAGAGCTATGGTCTTATTGAGATTCATTCTTCTCAGTTGAGAGAAAACATGTTATAGTTCAGATTCGTTGCCTAGTGATTTTTTTTGTTAATCTGTTTTGTTTTAACGCATTTTGTTTCTATACACTATTAACATGTGCTGCCACACTGAATGTTGGAGTGTTTATTATGTATGCGTATATCATAGTGCTTAATGTCATGTGACATAACAATGTTTACTGCCAATGATAGGTCTTGTTTTCGTTTACTGTGCCATGAAGAAACAATGATTGTGATAAGAATTGTTAATGTGTCAAGCGTTAAGTCTAAACCAATTGACATAATTATGTAATTTACAAAATCTTGCTTTTTCTAATTTAAGTAAAAACTCCTTTAACAATGTGGAAATTAGCAGTGACAATAGATTTTAATTGTAAAATGAGTAATCATGTTCAAAAGAGGTGTTCAAAATAGAATTGTAATTTTCAAAAGACAATTGTAATCATGTTCAAAAGAGAATTTAATTACCAGTATGTTCAAAAGAGAATTTCAATCATGTTTATAAGAGAATTTCAATAATGTTTATAAGAGAATTTCAATCATGTTTATAAGAGATGGTCGACAAATTTGAGTATTGAACAAGGCTGGGGTTTATTTTACTTCTGAGTTGAAAATTGAATATTTTACTTTAGTCTATGAGGACAAGTTATTATATTTTTTATTGAGTTTTGAATATATATTCCGATTACAATCTAAACCTAAGAACCATGAGAATCCTGCGACCTGTCCTGTGTTTCCCCATCCTTCACATGTGCTCACTGGTCAGTGGACTTTTAAAAATTTGTTTCATAGTTTATTCTTATGTTTTAATGGTTTTATTTTGATTTATACAATACTAATTACTTTTGCTGACTTTCAACATGTTTTATACCTATCAAGCGTTCAGCTTTAATTTACTGTGCTATGTACAGATTTGTTAATCATTAAATGCATGTGTATTTACTTCAAAATTGAATTTGTTATGTCTGAATCACCTCTTAGACATAGTATGTCTAGTGAAGTTTTAAGATATCTTGCAAATGTTTGCATAAGTATTCAAATTTGATGGAATTATTTGGTGCTATTTACCTAATAAACTTCAAATTGCTTATTTCTTCTTACTCTTATTTTTCTGTTTTAAATCTCAAAAGAATTAATTCCAATACTAATATTTAATTGAAAACATCTTATATTTAATTGAGAATTGGTTTGTCAGTACCATGCAGGTGAAGGCAGATGATGCTCACTGTATATTGCAGATTTTCCTGTGTCTAGGTGATGAATTTTGATGTTTATATGTGACATTATTTTGAAATCAACAAAGCTAACGTGCGTATGCATGCACGCACACATACAGTATACTGTACAGCTGAGATTTAAAATCAAACCCAAGTTTTTTTCTCGAAGTCGTGGCCGAGGAAAAACGCTGGAAATGGTCTCTCGTCCACCAATAGCAATATGACCAGTGACCACTGAGTACTGACCATGTATTAGGGCATCTCCAGTTGCCTTCAACTAACAGAGCTATACAAGTATAGGTGGCAATACTGCATCTACCTTGTAAGCCGGCGAGTCAAAGTCGTGTAGGCACCGTGCACATTGTGAATGTTATTCTTCACCCTCGCCGTATAACCAAAAGGCATGTTCGGGAATCTCAAAAGAATTTCGGGTTATCTGGTTAACGTTCCTGTAGTAGGCCTACCGATGTCCGGAAGAGGTTTGGCATCCACACCCGTGAGAATAAAACCCTAGAACGTGATACGTTCGCGAGGTCAGTATTTATTATAACCGGGAGAGCTGCTAGTTCCACAGAAACGGTATGGAAATGTCAGGAATTACTTGAATGCCGCGACCTATAAAGCTGTTTTAATTGGTCTACGGACATCACAGTGGACATAGTGTTAAACGCTATCTGTGCATGTCAATTTGTGATGTTGACCTATGAAATTTAATGCGGATGTGTTGTACTAATAGTTTTCATAAATCTCTGTATTATTATATACAATCAGAAGGCGAAACACAGAATAAATTAAATGTCCGGGTATCTTCGGGTTGTAATCATGTCGGGCACATTTGGCTTTCATAAATTAGGTATAGGCATATACATGTATATACTTTTGTAAGTGTAATGAACAGAACCTGAATCTCTCTCTTATAAGCACTTCACCTTTCTGGCCCCCGCCCCCCCCCCCTTCTGTATTTGTGTGCGTTGAATACTCTTACTATATGGAATGTGCGTCATGTATCTTTTCATGTTTATCCATTTAGACTTTCGCACCAAGCTTCAACATTCAAATACCTATATAAACACTTGCCACAGTTATTTATGGTAGAACACGATAGCCAATGTGGCCCATTTTGAGACACAAAACTAAGAGAGAGCGAACCTGATTTAAGAGCAGGGTTACCCCTTCTTGAAGTCCTTGTATCCCTTAAGACCATTAACCCTCTTGTAAGTACAATCTTGATCGCAATATATTCACGGCAACACTTACGACAGGGTTACGACAGGGTTATCGGGTCTCGTACGTATTAGGGTTATGGTTATCCTAGAGGATACTAGAACTTCATGAAAGGATGCTCAGCTTGATGTACGGTGCTTTAAAATTCCAATGTGCTGCGACCCGTGGCAAGAAGAAAGCCCCCGAGTCGGGGGACGATAAATAGAAAATGGGGGTCTATACAATATTCCGGAAACTGTTATCCTCAGTGGAGTCGACACGTGACAGGAGACGATAACAGTGAACAGAGGATCAAACTGGGGGTCGGGCATTTAACCACGAAGATCTAGGTTACCATCACATCACCATGCTGAACCTTCGTGGTAGCATCTATACTGTACGGCTTTAATGTAGTAGGAGTATAATATACTTATATATATGAGTGGGATATTAAAAGACACGCACAGCGGCGCAATCGTGTGGAACTATCAGCTGGCAGTGTAGGCTACACATGACTCTGAATAATTATAATAACAATTTGGAATGATATTAATAATAA
This sequence comes from Lepetodrilus galriftensis, assembly GCA_032361785.1. Lineage (NCBI taxonomy): Eukaryota > Metazoa > Mollusca > Gastropoda > Lepetellida > Lepetodrilidae > Lepetodrilus > Lepetodrilus galriftensis. Next base: position 9,509 of record JAUTBZ010137054.1, on the reverse strand, counting down.
TAATAATAATAGCATGTTATGTCATATATCAATAGTAGATTGCGTACTATAAACAATATCCGTATGCCATGTTTTGTTTTATATTATAATTATAATCTTTGACCAGCTGTTGACAGATAGCGGTTGGGGTAGGTTATATATAACGTGACCATCCTCAGCAATATAACGATGTTCATAGCAGTATTAAATACACTTAGCCTATATGAGAAGAACACCGTCCTCAGTTCTCTATATGCTAGAGAGCAAGTTACTATATTAATTACCGGGGTATGCAAAATAATGAAGATTTTGTGACCTACTTTGAAGTTTTTTAGAGTACATGACCTGCTATAGCTATTTAAGATTTAAGAGGCATATTGGTAATAAACTGTGGTTAGAATAAGGTGCGTGACACAGATAATTGGCAACATATTTATAAGTAGGCCAGGGATCACTCAAAGACACTATTTGCTGATATAGGCTACCCGTAGAACCTGGATATCATATGGGCCTACACTATGTGTACAACTTAAAGTATTTAGATCCACACAATAGTACTGTACTGTAGTGTAGGTCTAAGTATTATTGTCTAATATAAAAATTAACAAAATTCAGAAACCGTAGACGCACTCATATCATTCATTGGCGTTTTCATTATTTGCATTTAAAATTATGTACGTTCATCCTTGTGATTGACCGAGTGCTTCATTCAATATTGTAACATGATTGTGATTGACCGAGTGCTTCATTCAATATTGTAACATGATTGCGGTAATCAGTGGCCCATGTAAACGATGTATGTCGTTTAAAATATATAGGCTGGTAAATGTTGATGTACTATATTCATTTAACATAGAGAACATACAACAGCCTATTAGTGTTCAGGTAAGACCCACAAATAAAGCTGGATAGAAAAGAATCGTAGATGTTGATAGTGGTGTATTTTGTATGTATCCACCTGAAGTCTCTTTCCTGGTCTCCACACATTGTGACTGCAGAATTCAAACCTCAATCTTCAGGGTAGAGGGAGAGGGAGAGGGAGGGAGAGAGAGAGAGAGAAAAAACACCACATAGGCAAATTAACATAAAAGAATAGATTTATTCCAAAATGTATAAAACTATTTACAACATGTTAAAATGCTAGTGCTCATCAGACAGTCACCAGTGCATGAGTACTAACATTGACATCGCTATGCGAACATTAGTGGACATAATTACATAGAAAACTGGCACTTAAGGAATTAGATACAATCTTTGGAATGAAATATAAATAATATGCTGTAGAAGCAGCAATCACAGATTTGCTTTGCGAATGTATCTAAGTATCCAAGTAACGTTACAATATTAACACCTCAATAACCAGGTTGGAGGTCCCACTACCAAAGCTGTAGGGATATCGACCGATACACCTCGATACACCTCGGAACGTGTGCTTGTAACTCGTAAGTACGGCATACATGTATATGTCTTCACTTAACATCAAGTCAATGAATTTAGAAAGACACAGTACCTATCAAACAGCTTTACTTAGAAAATAATGTTTGACTGATTATTGACGGCTACTATGAGTACTGTTCATATCAGTTGTTTACTGTTCATATCAACTCATAGTAGCCGTCAACTGATATGAACAGTAAACAACTGTTGATAGCCCAGCCCTACTAATACTGTGCACTTTCAATATAATATTATTATTTTATCAATATTCATGAATATCTTACTACAGTATCTTATTACAAACAGTAATTGGAATAAGAATCGAGTCCATAAAATTGCATTCCGGAATGTTTTCAATAATTTACACACACAATATTTAGCAACAAATATAAGTCTGTGTCAACATACATGCATAAAATATTTTAAGGTATTAAAACATTAAACAAAGAAATGAGCATTTATATATTTCTTGGACGGTGAGAATAAAATCAACAATATTATATTTTATAAGTTGGTCAATATATTAAAAATACATATGGCTTTTCTTAATCATAAATATAAATACAGAGAAAACATACGGGTAAAATTATATAATTCATAAACTATCAAAAACATAATATGAGAACATTTTGATCTCTGTATATTATGGAAATGCAACAATGTATCTTTAATTTTCTCCAGGAGAAAATACTTATATATCTGTATATATGTACAGCATTTTATATTGCATTTAGAACATGAGTTGTTAATACAAAACTCAGGAAACTGTGGTTAAAAGTTGTGAACACATTTGTAAAAATAAAAATAATTTCATGCAATTGTAGTATTTGATCATTTCAAGCAAAAGATATTACAACAGAATGTGACTTGCCGAAAGTTTTCTTAATATTGCTGTGCTAATAATACAGTATGTCAATTAGCAGCTATGCAGCAGTTTGAACTACCGTATAGGATGAGACAATAGGGAATAAAAAGGCACAATCAAGTTGAAACAAAAATTAAAATACATCGTTAACCTCGTGGAGGCCTCGTCAGCATTAAATAAAAACAATAAAATCGTATCACAGGGAAAGGTTAGAAAATAACATAATGCTGTTTGTAAACTGTGGACGGAATACAAGGCGTGGTGAATACTTTCTATTCAGGTTCCGTGTTACTTTTCTTTCAAGTGACAATATACCATACATAACTATAAATACGAAATTGATTCGACTTGAATGTCAAATATTAACTACTAGATCATGTTCAGTTTTTTTATGCAAAAATTCACTATTTTGATTCCTGCTCTAGTAAAATTTATTATTTCTTTTTCGTAGCATTCTGTTATAGAATTATTTCGTTCTCGTAATTTTCTTTTGGCGTAAAATAATTATTTTTTCTTCACGGCTTTCTCCTTCTGTGTGATGTCGGCCTCCAGGTACGAGATTTTCTTCAGCAGCGTTTCCTTCTTGGCCAGGGTGGCGGTGAGGTGTTCTCTCGCCGTCGACAGCTGCTCGTCTTTGTCTTCGGTGGATTCCAACTTTTTGATTCCTGCTCGGATGTCGGACTCTGTTTTCATTGTCTGAAGAAGACGTACGAAGTCAACTTTAATGACAAAACTAATATCCTTTTTTTCTAAAATTATTAATAGTACATTTATTATTATTTTGCATTATTACTACTTTGAATTATTGTTATGATTAAAATTCTGTCTTGTATCTCTGGTCAGACCATCTACCACCTGTTTCTGATATACTAGTATCTTTCTTATGTTTTGAGTATCTGTAATACAGCAGGGCCGGTATTCTCCTATAAAGTTTGTAAGTACCGGTAATAAGAATTAGCCTAACTGGTTTACTGCTTATGTCAATTTTAAATATATCTTTTCTGCCCAAGAAGTTCTTAAGTTGCGAAGTTTCGCGAATACGGTCCCAGATGTTTGACACTAGTAGTGAGAGTATCGACGACAGTATCGATGACAGTATCGTCCACCCACTTGACACTAGTAGTGACAGTATCGATGACAGTACAATGACAGTATCGGCCACCCACTTGGCACTAGTAGTGAGAGTATCGATGACAGTATCAGCCACCCACTTGACACTAGTGAGAGTATCGATGACAGTATCGATGACAGTATCGTCCACCCACCTGCATGAGGTCTGCCGTGAGAGTGTCGTTGTTTGTCTGCAGCTCCACCAACTGCGATGACACCACGTCCTTGCTGGTCGCTAGTGTCGGGACACCTCTCCTCCGTAGCGGGCTGATCACACACACAGACAGTAGTTAACATTAGCAGTGGCAGTGATGTGGGTGTCATATGGTAAAAGTGGATTATTACACCATTTGTTTGAAATTTTAATAATATACATTCATTATTATTATAATAATATATTATTATAATTATAATAATAATAATTATTATTATTATTAATATAATAATAATAATTATTATTATTTTATATTTTATTATTATTATTATTATTATTATTATTTTAACTCACCTCCTGGCACTGTGTGTGGGGCTGGGGGTGCCCCCGCGTAGCTCCGTCATCCGATTGGCGATGACGTCACCGGCAGCCATCACCCCGCCCTTGGAAGCCAGGTACTGTCGCAGTCGCGCGTTGCTGGCCATGGCTTGGTACCCGAACATTCGTTGTGTGATTGTCTGTGAAACATACACAAAGTCAAGAATGTTTCCGATAGTTGTTCATGTCTTTTGCATTTTTTAACACAAGATCTTTTTGTCAGTTAGACACAGAGAATGGAAACACAGATTACTGTATAAACTGTAAAAACAAACAAACGTACTTGCCTGAATAATGATATAAATAACAAAACATGAAATTTTTACTTGCCTGTAGGATACCTTTAACATTACGAGAAATGGATCGGGCCGCCAGGTGAGTGGGAACTTCTAACCCTGACACACACACACACTTATACTTACAATATACACACAGACTGTACGCTGTACAGAAACAATATACAAGGTACACAGTGTACATCCTCTAGTCTATAAAATACACACACCTGGTTAGAGAAGTCGGCGTGAACAGGGTCGTCCACCTTCATGTCAATCATCTCTCCGATGACGTTCATCTTGTCGTCGGGGGACTTGGCGCCGGCCAGGACTCGCTCCAGCGCGGGTCTGGGACTGGCGGAACCAATCAGGCTCTGGGCGCGGTCCGTGTTCTGTGTTCTGGAGAAGAACATGTCTTGGCACATGACCCTCAAGGCCTGAAATGCAAATAGGGGTATATGAATGATTATAAATGTGAATACTGGTATGCGAATGAATACAAAGGTAAGAGCTACCGTAGTCCTTGTCACTGAAGTTAGAGGCGAATATATCTAAAAGTGACATTTAAAAGAAAAAAATTGGCTCTACAAAAATGCCTCAAATATATGTTCCTCATGAAAAATGTTTGAGCACCACATGTATTTACCATGGAACAGTTAAAAACTCATAGTATACCGAACATTTAGCTACAAATGTATAGGTTTTACACCTTGGCATAAACATTAATAATACAAATCTTCAGTTCCTGCCAATCTTTTACACTTTGGTAAGACTACTGTCCAGAAATGATGACAGGAGTTGTCTCACCTTATAGAATTCTCTCATGAAGAGTACGTTTCCGTCGTCCGTCATGTCGCCGACCTTGATGTGTGCCAGCGAGTGCAGGATGACGACCACGAACTCTCCGATAGACTCCATCCTCTCTTTCCTCACGAACAGGATCTTTCGCGAGTGCTCGTAGAACACGGAGTTCCTGAAGGCGTTCTTGTCGTAGTTGTTGCTGGGGAGGCTGGACGCCAGGAGCAGCGTCACCTCCGGAGTCCTGATGGTCTGGTTGAGCAGACGGATGACGAACACGCCGAATCTGTAGATGACGAACTGGCTGGGCGAGATGCTGTTGACGTCCACAGGTTTGAGGTCTCCGCCACACGCCCACTGAGCGTCCTTCACGTCGATGTAGGCCTTGCTGTAGTCTCCACCTGCAGCATCGTCATGGCGACATTGAAATTGTATTGCTGGATTAGGCACACGCACTGCTCTTAAAGGAGTAAGTAAACATTGAAATTGTATTGCTTAAAGCAGTCAGGAATCGTTATGATGGAGTAATATTAAGCATTAAATTTGTATTGTTTAAAACAGTGTAGAAAAACTCAAAAACAGAATCCTTACATTTCTTCATTATATATGTAGCAATATAAAATAAAGTATTCTAAATAATCAGAAATTATTTATTAGCCCACTCTTAGTATCATCTAAAAAATATTAAGAATCATGAAAATCGTACCACTTGAAACAATCCAGGGGGCCTATTCTTGAAAAACATTCTTACAAACTTCTTAGTCTAAGAACAGTTCGTTGCCATATATAAGAAGCGTTAAGAATTATTCTTAGGCTTAGACGTTCATAAGAATGTTTCAAGATTAGGTCCCCAGAAATGCAGAACACTGAAAAGCAAAACTCCAATAATAATCATTCCAATATGAAAAGATGTATTCTCTGCCTCTTAGAATGCAGACTTACCGAGTATCTTGTCCACTTGGGCTGGTCCCGTCTCCGAGCTGCCCTGAGTTTTGTCCAGCATGGCCTCGAGGTCATTGATCTGCTTGAACAGCGGTGACGCCATCAGCAAGTTGACCCAGTCCTGTTCCATGTTGCCCGTGCTCTCGAAACTGCTGTCCTGTTCCGTGGGCGCGGCTGTCCTGCCTTCCAGCGACGTGAAGCCTGCCTTGAGAGTTGTCTCCTCTTCCTGCTGCTCGAGGTCCTGCTTGACCTCGGCGTCCGCCTCCAGCTGTGAACGCTTCTCCAGTTTGGCCACCTCTGCTCCGAGGCGCTGCTTCTTCCTGGCGTCCAGCTTGGCCAGTAGCGCCGACTTTGCACGCTCGCGCTCGCTCTTAGCGTTGGCTTGAAGCTTCTCGATGTTCTCGTTGTGTTCGCGGAGGAGTCGGGCCTTCTCTTCTTCGCTGACGTTGGATTTCTCAATCTCCTTTCTTTGTCTTTCAGCGTTCTCTCCCAACTGTTGACGTTTGAGGCGGTCGCGCTCCACTTCTCGCTCGTGTTGCCGCTCTACCTCCCGCTTGTGCTCAGACTCCAGTTCCTGCTCCAGGGTCCTGAAAGAAATGCACACACGTAACTGTCTGTGAAAACATTGGACAAGATCTGAACTTCTACCCTCAGATTTGTAGTCCGACGCACTGCCAACTTCACTACTTTACCACCTTCACTACACAACCCATACGCGTACATTTGCTTTGTCTTTAGAAATGTGTATGTATATTGTCATCTGGTCGTCCACAGAAAGAATCATTACCACTCAACTGTGTCCGTTGTCGACGTAAATCGGTTACAATACTCTTCTGGCTTACTTACTGGAGCTGGCTGAGCACCTTCACTACCTTACTCTTCTGGCTTACTTACTGGAGCTGGCTGAGCACCTTCACTACCTTACTACGTTCACTCAGCGGTACTGTCCCCCCATCTCACTTACTGGAATTGATTCATCATCTTCCTCTTGCGTTCCTCCTCCTTCTCCTTCTGTTCCCTCTTCCTCCTGGCTAGTTCCTCCTCCATCTTCCTCAGCACGTCCTCCCTGTACCTCTTGGCCTCCAGTGCAGCGGTCTTGGCCTCCGCCTCGTACTGCTTGGTCAGCTTCTCCACGGGCGAGTACCTCTTCATGGCCTCCGCCAGGTCCTGTAGCTGCTTCTCCTTGAGGGCCAGCCGGGCGTGGGTCTGACGCACCTCCAGCTGCGGGCCCACCTCTTTCTCAGCCTGGCCCACCATCTTGCGTGTCAGGCCATCGAACTCCACCAGTTGTTTCTGTAGACGGAAACCAAACATGAGTGTCAAGGATCTAAATTAACACTAGTCCCCTAGCCCTGGCCATTTCTCTCAATGCTAAAGGTAGCCTAGAACTAGTAGTAGAAATTCATAACATTTGTTATTTGTATCACTATTCGGACTAGTAAGTTTTAAAGTTAGTTTCTATCGCTGTACTGAATATTTCCAATTGATAGTTGTACATTTTGCATGTCCTAATGGAGGAGATGGGAAAGGTGTGGTTGGAGTACAAGCTCATATGAATGCTTAGAAGACACAGTTCAGGGAAGAGGATTTGGGAAATGTAAAAGTGTGATTGAAGTACAAGCTCAGTACAAGCTAATAGGAATACTTAGAAGACTGGCACACTTTGGACCAGGATTCGGGTGAGCAGTATCTGTGACGTGTAGTTACCTGTAAGCAGTGTCTGTGACGTGTAATTACCTGTTGCTGTCTCTGCAGCTTCTGTTTCTTGTCTGCCAGTTCTGCATTGGACATGGAACCAGCATTGGCCACAAGGTCCAGCAGTTCCTGAAGTCAGTCAGCAACATTCAGATAAAGATTACATTAATTAACCTTCTCCCTGCTAAAGGCAACCAGCGATGCCCTACAGAGCAGCTTCTGTGCCTAGTTCAGCATGGAGAGGGTGAACAAATAAGCTCTCAAGAACTACAATTCTTTATCTTATATCACTGGTAATGCATTTCAGGAGCTGCTCTAGCTATAGATATATCTACTGATTCAGCTCAGAAGTACTGGTACCTGTTCAAAAGCTGCCATCAGTTTGTCTCTGTCGGCGTGTCTGGTGTCCTGGAGGTCGACCACGGCGCGTCTGAGGGCGGCGTCCCGCTCCATGGCCAGCTGCTCCTCCAGGTGGATGGCCTCCTTCATGTGGCGCTGGCGCAGCACCGTGTAGATCATGGTCTCTGCCTCCGCACCGTCCTTGCCCTGCAACACCACACACCACGTCCAACATCTTTCACTAATATCACGACTTGTCAGTTTAGGACAAGAGTAAATCTGCAACATCTGTAGCACTGAATGTTGCAGTAAACCTGTTGGTGCTGACAAGACCAAGGATGATAACTGCATTGTTACTCTATAGACGGCACAATTTACAGAAACATAATTTATTCATCAGACGATAAGATTTTATGACACTGATATAATTATCATAAGATGAGTGCAGTACAATGTGACCTATCACTGACCTTGACGGAGTCCTTGAGAGCGCGTCCCTCCACGTCGCGGGCGATGATCTCGTTCAGCTTGTCGCGGTCCTGCTGCTGCTTGACGAGGACCTCCGCCATGTCCAGGCTGTGTTGCTGCTGCAGCTGCTCCAGCTTCTGACGCCGTCTGGCCGCGATCTGTGGAGACACAGACAGATGTAGCCATGCACTGGGTTGTCTAAGCCCCGAGGATACACAAAACACATTTGGATACGACTTCATGCTCCATGTATATTCGGATTTTAGCACAAAATGTGAGTTGATGAGAATGAAATCACTCAGAGTTTCAGAACTTTGTGATCAGGATACATTTGGGTACTTTCTCATGGAACAGTCATAGACAAGAGTCATAACTTACTAGATATACATGTATAGGTGCTATGGCTCATCTGTACAACGCTGTATAGATCCTTACCTTGTCAGCCAGCGATTGTTTCTGTCGTTCTCGCTCCGACTCCAGATTGCGTTCAATGGCCTCCAAGTCTTTGCGGTGTTTTGCCAACAGTTCTTTCATCTCGGTCTCGGACAGTTTCCCGCCGTGTAGGGCCAGCTCCCTGTCCATCTTGTCCTTCAAGGCATCGGCAGCCTGGAACAGCAACAGTAGCGTGCTCAGTCGGGGCTCTATATGTACCGGGAACAGCAGCAGTAGCGTGCTCAGTCGGGGCTCTATATGTACACTGTGTGGGCTCTATATGTACTGGGAACAGCAGCAGTAGCGTGCTCAGTCGGGGCTCTATATGTACACTGTGTGGGGTCAGGCATGGAACAGCAACAGTACCGTGCTCAGTCGGGACTCTATATTTACCGGGTACACACTGTGTGGGGTAAATTCTTACCCATAAGGGCAAGCATATCCCGGTTCGTAATATATTGATATTATCCGTACGGGTAATATAGCTTGACACACTTTTCTGTAATGTGATTGGCTGAACTTTCGCGGCAATCTGATTAGTAAAGTTGTTGGTAAAGACAATAACAATAACAAATGAAATGAAAAGCCCGTGTTATTGTTGCTTTATTTTAGTTAGAATACTACAAATCTTTGACCT
>JAUTBZ010137043.1:0-13292 GCA_032361785.1 Lepetodrilus galriftensis | reverse complement strand
TCATCAATCACCACATAATCAAAGGATGGCAGTTGCTTACTCAAATACTCATGACTAATGATATTAATATCGTAATAATGCTTCTGTTTTAGAAACTCCAGATACTTTTCAAATAGCCCATATACCTCTTCTCGATCTTCGGGTAAGAAAATAGACTGCTTAATTCCAAGCGCAAGATATTCCTCTTTATTTAAATAACCTGAGGTAATACTCGTGCCAGTAATAACACCGCGAAACTCCTCAAATAAAGCATGTGTATTTTTTATAGAGGTCGTATTAATACGATGAGTATGCCATTTGCTGAATGCCTGAAAGTCAATCGCTTGCATTGATGGCACTTCAACACTCTCTAAAAACTCTTGAAAGGAAAGGAAGCTAAGATGCTGTAACTTGTTCTGATAATTACTGGAATAGTAAAGCTTTCTGGAATGCTTACTTAAGTAGGTGGACTGGGTAATATAAAGCACCCTGCCCTCCATAAGCTTCATCTTTTCCAACATCAGAATCGACTTACCACTACCCGCTGAACCCGCGATGATAATTGGGCAGCCAAGCTCATAAATTTCTTGTTGGCGGGCATCAAAAGAAATAACTTTATCAAGTATATGGACACGATTGTTTTCAGGGGAAATATGCGCCAGTGGCTGTTGCTCTGAATCCGTCTCTGCTAATGAATGTACTGATGGAATACGCTGTTTTTGAATAGTGACACCACGGCGTAAGAATCGAGATTTGGAATAATCATGATTCTTAATATATTCCAATAACAGGATATGTGTCTCTTGTTGGCACTTGTATAAAGAAAACAAAACTCTATTGGTTCTATCTAAACGCGCACTATAAAGATTAGGCTCTAATTTTTTTACATCAGCCGAATAGAAATCCTCTGCTTCCAGGAAGCTTTGTAATTTGGGATAACTTTTTATCTTATTGGTATTTAAGTTGTTGTAAAGAAGGATTCGCATAGAGTTGTTTTAACGGGCTTTTCAATAATTTGTTGACTAGATAATCACATACCTCATCATGATTGAATCAATAAGATGCCTTTCACACAATAGTAAAGCCATGAATCTGAACATGAGTCAAACATAAAGGGCTTTGGAGACTATCCAAGACCATTCTAGAGTTGATTGATTTTCAAACAGATCATTACACTTACATACCACTCATGTATATTTTTTAGATAGAATGATATTTCTCATATAGCCTCACCCATACTTTAAACTTAATCAGAAGTTCCTCAAGGAATCTCTGAATAAGTCATAAGCGTTTTTTCAAAACCATAACTACTACACCAACAAAATAATCTTCGCTTACCTAGAAAGGAAATCAAGACATACATCAGATTATTAAAAAATAATTTATATAAAATATTGTTGCATAGCCTTCGCATCACTAACAAGTAAGACATTCAATAAGGGTAACTTTTAAAAGCATAGGTACTATTAACTAACAAACTTATAAAGAACCTCGCGTGCTACCCCAAGTTTCCTTAAGTATACATACAGGTACAAATAATCACTATAGCCTAATCTACAGAGGTTTATAGCTAGATTTAGGTCTTGCATGAACTTTTAGCCATATAACAAAAAAAATAAAGAGGCAGCATCATGGCCACTATTCTAATAAAAAATACTTTTAGAACAATCCAAAACTTGATCCATTCTTTTTCTAACATAATGACTAAAGCCAGTTTGCTTTCAGTATTCATGCTGGTGTGGGCGCAGCCTGCCCTTGCCATTTTTGATCCCATATTAATTGATGATGATAGCCACCATTTTATTTGGAAAATAACGGGGGCTAATAACTTTGATGACCTCTTAGGTAAGAACCTGAATGACCATATCGGCACCGACATTATTAAAGTGGGTGATTACCCTCAAGGCTACAACCTTCAAGATCTAGCAAGAACAAATGATGGGAAGGTATGGGCTCTTGGAATGGGGCTTGGAAAAGATGGCGCACAATTAGGGCATGCCTACATCGGAGAAATTGTAGAAAATGCGGGAAAATACACTTTTGAGAATATTGTAGACTTAGGGTACACCTATGCCAATCCAAAGAGTCAAAACCACGGTAAAGCACTCGTTTGGGATCCTGATAATAATTATTTTATTTATGAAGCCAACGCTACAGATAAAACACCTTATAAAACAACTTTTAAAGCATTTGATCCAGATCTGAGAAGTGTTTTAGCTGACCCCTGGGGAACGGGAAATGCTGAAATGGTTGTATCCCTTCCTCATGTTGATCAATTCGATACGTTCGCTCAAGGACTAGCATTTTCAAAAAATGGCGATTTATATGCAACGATCGGCAACCGACCATCTCTTATCGTAAAGCTAGAACGAGATAACAATCATAAGCTTACTGGAAATTCCACAAAAATAAACGTAGTTATCGATGTAGATGGAAAAGAAGAAACCTTTAACAATATTGAAGTATTAACCTTCAGTTCGGATGATGAAATGATTATTGTTGACTCCAATAGTCATGAATTAAATAAGCTTAAAGGAAGAGTATTTAAGGTAAATCTAGCCACAGGTAGAGCCAGAGAGATTGCTGATCTGGATACTGATAGGCTAGGTGACTTTATGTCTCGTGACTGGGAAGGAATTTCATTTAATACACCTATCTATAGAGACACTTCATTTGGCTGCACCACAGACTCCTATTTATTTATGAGCTATAACGGCAGAGACTCAGATACAGTCGGCAATAGCGTGAATATAACAACGGGTAAATCAACACCACTAAAAAACGGTAATGCCATCCATGATACTAATATTAATGCTATTGGCTTTAACCTAAAAGATAACAATATATGGGGTTATGACAGATCTCGTGAAAAAGTAGTTAAAGTTGATAAAAACTACAAAGTTACTTCCTATTCCATTAACAACTTGCCTAATCATGCCTATCACATAGGAGATGTATCTCCCAAGGGTGTTTTATACCTTGCTGACCAGTGGAAAGACAGAAAAAGTATTTACAAAATAAATGTTGATCCTTCATCACCTAACTACCTTAAATACACAGAAAAGCTCACACTAAAATATAGCGATGGTAATCCCTTTCATTACTTTTTCAAACCTCCTACAAGAGACAATAGATATACTATCACTGGGGGTATCGCTGATTTTGCTTTCCACCCAGGTGACGGGCAAATCTATCTTGTTTCTAAGAATGGAACTTTATATAAAATTAACCCTGATACGGGGGTAGTAACAGAGATTGGTAATGTTGGAATCAACTCGGTCAATTCAAACGCAGCATGGTTTGATAAAGACGGGTATTTTTATTTCAACCGCAACTCTACAGATATTTATAGGATCGATATAACTGATCCTGACAATGTAGATAAAAAAGCAACTTTTTTCTCTAATGGCTCATTCCCTAGTGAGGCGGACGCTGCCAGATGTCCAATGGCTGCAATCCCTCCCTCTGATACAGCACTTACTATTCATGCCACCATTATCAATGATGACGGCGGTAATGCCAGTATCGGAAATATAAATCTAGTAACAAACGCAGGTAGTCTAGCCTTTAACAACGTTTCAAGCAGTAACAACAATAAAACGATCACATATATAGCTGATGCACTAGATATCAGTTCAGGCAATTATAATCTAGAAGCGGGCGATCTAAGTGGCTACAGTTTAGGAGAGTGGTCATGTACGCACAGTAAAGAATTCATTGCCACCTATCACAATCCTCCCCAAAATACCCAAGTCAGCATTAATATAGCCAAAGGTGATAATGTCGTCTGTAGCATCACATATGATGACAAACCACCAGAAGTGAATAAGTGTTTTGCTATGACGGACAATGTAGCAAAACTCTATAAATTTGATCTTGATATAAATACTCCACCCGTCGTTGTAAATACAACAAGGACACTAAACGGTGAAGCGTCAACCTATAGAGACTCTAATAATTCTGTTTATATTTTCAATCAAGACCTTGCTGTACAAGATGAAAACAAACCCAGCGATCTTTATAAAGTTAATGTAACAAATGGAGCAGTTTCTTTAGTAAAAAAAGCTTTTTTACCCAAAAAAGCAAATGGTGCTGAATTTATTAAATACAGCGATCGTACTGAAAGATTTATTACGATTCAGAACAAGAATCATTCTACACTCTCTATCTTTGATGCTGCAGATTTAACAAATGCTCTCCCCTTAAAAACTTTAGCCCTAACCTTCCCAGATGGCACTGATGCCCATGTGGATGGCTTAGCTATCAACCCTACAACAGGAGAAGTGCTGGTAAGCGACGATTTCAACCTCAATGATTCCACAGATCATGCAGACATATACTCGGTCAACATGAAAACTGGAAAATTAAGCTTAGTAACAACGCTAGCCATTCAAGGAGTCGATGCCGAAGCACTAGCCTTTGCAGAAGATGGAAATTTATATACGGAAAATGAGTGGGAAGCTCCGAATGATATCTATAAGAACAAAATATTCAGAGTAGATTTGTCGACAGGAAATCTAGTTGCTGTTGAAGACCTAACCAGCCTTTCTGGTGATATAGAAGGTATGTCATGTACTGGAAGCAAGGTAAGCACAACCGTACTTCCCAGTTTTACAAAAGAAGCCTCACCAACAACTACTGCTGCAGGTAGTACGGTAAGCTTTACTTATAAAATAAACAACACCACAAGTACAACCTTAGTTCTAGACTTACAAGACGATCCAGGTGCTGTAAATGATTTCACAGGAACAACTGTTAACGAATCTTTAACGCCTGTTAATGGTGCCTTTTTACCTGCAACCTTGAAACTTAATGGTTTATTATCCAATCAAGCTACAGTTAATGACAATAACGTACTTACCATCGAACAGCTCTCCATACCTCCCAATTTAGAGGCAGAGATAACTATTGATATGAGAATACCATCCAGCCATGCTGCAAATGATTATTTCACTCAAGCAGTTATCAGCAACCTAAACTATCAAGGCAATGGATCTCAGAACACCAATACCAGCATTTATTCAGATGATCCAAACCGTGTTGGATTTCCTGATCCCACTTTATTAACCGTAACAAAGGGTACTGATAAAGGTGGATGTGATGTTTTAACAGATAATATTAATGCTGGCTTATCACCCGTTAGCAGCCTTACAAATAACGATAAGATATTCCTCGGTTCTACTGATCTCAGCGGGAAAGAGGGACACCTAAAAGCCTTTAATGTTGATTCTACAGGTGCATTAACGGGTAATGCTTTATGGGATGTTTATTCTCTAATGAATGCAACAAAGCGAGGCACTAAGCTGTATGCCACCAATGCCAGCTCACAAAAGTCAAGATTCAGTGGTACTTCAAGCAGCCTAACGAGTAAAGATGACTTTACTGTGGCTGATGCTAACGCGGTGACCGCTTTAACCACGCGCATTAATAACGCAAAGCTGGGTTCGCTTTCACCAGGCAGCCATCTGGCTCTTATTACAAATGAAATGGATACTTTAAGCTACCTTAATGATCCTTATTATCGATCACATTACACTACTACTATTGCTTCACGTACCAAACGCATTCTTGCCAGCAGTGATGATGGTTTCTTGTATGCCTTCAATCAGGAGGATGGTGAGCTAGGCTGGGGCTGGATGCCACATAGCTTGCTATCTGAATTAAAAAATGGCTCAGCTACCTTTATGAGCGAGCATTATATGCAGGGCGTTATAGATGTAATAGATATCAAAGACTCAACAACCTCTTATAAAAGCTATGTTGTCGGCAGCTATCGACAGGGGCTAGGGCATTATGTTCTTCGCTTAAGTGATGATAAACATAGCAATCTTGATAATATCGTATGGGAACAAGATCTTGATGGTATTAAGACATCATCACCTAATAACGGCAAGCCTGGTTATTTCAAAGATGCTTCTGGCACAGCCTACATAGCTTATATTGCCTCTGACTCCAATAGCTCAACGCTATATATTAAAAAGGTATCGGATGATTCTTATCCAACTACTATATCTCTTAGCTCAGGAATCATAATCACCTCTACACCTTATATCATGTCAGCTTTAGATGGCGGCAATGGAAAAACTATTTTCATTGGAGACAAGGATGGAAATATTTATTCAACTGACTTGCTCGATTCTAACGGTGCATTGAATTCAACAAGCACGATTACAAGTGGATTAAACTCGGCAGTATCAACGCTTAAACTTGACCCCACTGACACAGCTCCAGTGCTCTTCATTGGCGGCGCACGCTCATCCAAAAACAATGATTACTATTTGCGCTCTCAATCTGCAAACCGCCTAACAGTGTTCAGATATAATAGTGGGAGTTGGGAACGCCAGTGGACTAGCGCCACATCAACTGCAACAAGATGGATGAAAGATAATAACAATACTATTGTCGCGGATATCAGTGACAACAATGTTACCGCCCTTCAAACAGGCGCAATCATTACCGATAATGCCTATATTGTGGCAGACAGTATTGTCCTTCCTGTTATGCATGCTCCAGATCCAAACAGTAATGACTGTGACGGTGCTTCATACTATTATTTCTATAACCTTACAGATGGACACTTCCCCACCAATACTTTTTATAGTGGAACCACTGCAATAACAGCAAAGTTAAACTTGGGCGTTGGAAAAACCAGAGCCTTACACCTAACCAACCTGTTAGGTTCCGATAATATGCTAGGGCTAGGTATGTCGGATCAAACAGATGCACATGGCACTAGAGGAGTAGGTATCAACGCCAGCATTATTATCAAAGATCCATTTACAACAGGTATTCGGAGCTGGAGGGAGTTAAGGGACTAATCATTACAGGAATATTATCTATATTAAAATATCAATCTCTGTTACTTGGACAGTATTCTGACTTTTTGATCCCTGTACACGACGATTTTTCAGATCGTTTGTACTATTGAGAAAATATTTTTTAGGGTGCATTTCATGCACCTTACAGCCAAGAATATATTTTTTGTCGTGTACAGGGCTTTTTGATATTGAGTGATTAATGATGGATGACTCTCAAAAGCCGAGCCATCCATTTTTGATTGTAACCTCATAAGTAATTCACTATTTATTCAACTTTATCCAATTACTATACAATTATATTTGTTAAAAAATCTAAACAGACTTATTCAGAAGTTCCTTAAGTGTATATACAGGAATGAATCATCATTATAGACGGAATATAGCGGTTACTATTCTAATTTATAACCCTGCATAACCCAGAATAACAAAAATAAGAGAGACGGATGATGACCATTACCCAAAAACAAATGAGTATAAAGCTATTAATAATATAGCCCTCACTTATTCCACCAACTTACTCACGCATACCTAGCCATACTACTAATATTTTTAGGCATGCAGCCTGCGCTCACTACTTCTGTAGCCACTACTAATTGATAATAACAACCATAAAATATGAAAGATTGTAAGAAGCATTTATCTCATAGTAAAAGACTAATAAAAAAGACAATATGAAGTAAGTACAAAACTACGCAAAGATAAGCCAATAATAACTATTAAGTTGTACAAATAAGAACAAAAATGAGAACTGCCATGATAAAAACAACTATATGCTACTTTCTCCAATTTATTCATTCTCTTAAAAGAAGCACAGCTAAAAGCATCTTCATTATATTCACATTGTTGTGGGCACAATCTGCAATGGCCGTTTTTAACCCTATTCTCATAGATGATGATAACAATCACAGGATATGGAAGATTATAAATGCTGATAGCATTGATGATCTAGTGGGAGCGAAGCTTAATACAAATGACGGGATTGGCCCCAAGCTACAACAAGTAGGTAAATATCCTTTAGAGTACAACGTGCAAGACCTAGCGTTAGATAGTAATGGAAAAACCTGGGCACTTGCAGCAGGGCCTGGCCAGAATGCAACTTATCGTCATGCATACATTGGTAATATTGAGGAAGTTTCAGGTGAGTATACTCTCACAAACATTGTCGATTTAGGCCCCACTTATAAACGGGGTGAGGATTCATGGAATCAAGGCAAAGCCCTAGTTTGGGATCCAGACAATAACTATTTCATCTATCAGGCAGACCCAACGACTAAATCTCATGGCATTAAGGAAATAATTCTAAAAGCTTATGATCCTGCTACCAAAAGCGTTGTTTCAGACCCATGGGGAACAGGTAAAGAAGAAATCGCTGTCAGCTTACCTATCTCACCTAAATACATCTATTCCCAAGCGCTTGCTTTCTCCCCTGATGGTGGGCTATATGCAGCAATAGGAAACATTCCAGCAATTATTGTAAAGCTAGAAAGAAATGCAAGCCACAAGTTAACAGGAGCTTCTACTCTAGTAGGGGATGAAGGACTAGGTATTGGTCTTGAAAATATCGAAGCTATCTTCTTTGCACCCAATGGTGACTTCTATGCGATAGAATCAAACGGAGGCAGTGAAAGCACCAGAAGCAGAATATACAAGGTTGACCTTACAACAGGAACACCTACTGAAATTGTTCATCTTGATGATAATATTCATGGCAGTGGCTCCCGAGATGGCGCAAGAGACTGGGAAGGCATTCAGTTTTATACTCCTGTTTATAAAACTAAACTTCCACCAGATCCCTACACCCCTCGGGCTAGTTGTGGCACCCCTGGTTTTCTTGAAACATTTGGTTCTGGGATTGGTCGCACCACTTTCTCAAATTCAGCATCATCAACATATATTTATGATGATGGATCAGGAAACACGGGGATTCAAAACTCATGGATAATCAATGCTCCTGACGACTCTCCCGCAAAACTAAAAGGTATTGCAGAAGGCTGGATAGTCAACAACCATGATATACGCGTTCAAGATGGTGAATATGCTGTGCTTGATAAATCATCGCTAGAACAAGCAGGGTATTGGTGGCCTGTTGATAATGACCATACGGGTGATGTAAATGGACGGATGTTAATTGTAAATGCAGATTATAACCCTGGTGAGTTTTATCGCCATAGCATTACAGGGTTAACCATTGGAAAAACTTATTCTTTTGCCGCTTATATCGCTAATGCGCATCTTCGCGCTTATGACACTTTACCAAATGTTAAATTCAGTTTGGAAAGCAATGGTACTGTAATAACAGATGTCACTACAAATGAAATCCCACAAAACTTAAATGACGAAAACGTATTTAAATGGAAAAAATACGAGCTTATATTTACCGCTACCCAAAGCAATTTAGACATTGTACTTTCAGATTCAAATCCTGGCGGCAAGGGGAATGATGTTGCTATTGATGATATTTCATTATCTGAAGTATGTGTTAATGCATTTGAATGTACTACAGATTCTTATTTATTTATGAGCTCCAGCATAGGCTCTGACACACGAGGTGTGAGTGTTAATTTAACAACAGGTCAATCAACACCATTAAATAATAACCGAGCCTTTCATCATACAAATATCAATGCCATCGGCTTTAATCTCCAGGATAACTATATCTGGGGTTATGACAGGTTAAACGAGAAGGTTGTTAAGGTAGATAAAGACTATAATGTATCTTCCTATACTATTAATAATCTACCTAAAAACTCCTATCATATTGGAGATGTTTCTCCTAGAGGAATTCTTTATCTAGCTGATAAATACAACGATACAGGAGGGATCTACAAACTAAATCTTACCAATCCTTCATCATCTGATTATCTAAAATTTACAGGAAGACTTGCCTTAAAAGATGAAAATGGAAACATTCTGAGAAATTTTCTGGAAGAATCAGCAAGAAGCCCTAGCGGAGGTGTTTCTGACTTTGCTTTTCACCCAAAAGATGGACAAATTTATCTTGTTTCTGGAAATGCTACTTTATTCAAAATAGACCCTGATACCGGGGTAGTCACCAACTACGGTAACGTCGGTCTTCAATGGTCACAATCAAATGCAGCTTGGTTTGATAAAGATGGATATTTTTATTTTGATGCTAACCAAAGAAGTATTTACAGGGTTGATATTACTGACCCCAATAACGTAAAAGCTCAGGCAACTCTCTTTTCACACGCAACTATTCCTAACCAGGCAGATGCCGCAAGATGTTCAATGGCTGCACTCCCTCCATCCGCTGACACAACACTCACCATCCATACCACTATCATCAATGATAATGGCGGTAAGGCAACTATTAGCGACTTAACCCTAAATACAAATGCAGGCACCCTTGCCTTCAACAATGCTTCAAGCAGTAACAACAATAAAACGATCAGATATATCTCTGATACGTTAACTATTGAAGATAATAATACTGATTTTGAAGCACGCGACTTTGCTGGTTATAACATAAGCCAATGGTCATGTGCAGGCAGTAACGGTGCCGCTCTCAATTATGATAATCCGCCACAAAATACCGAAGCCAATATTAATATCCCAAAAGGCAGCAATGTGGTGTGCAGCATCACTTATAATGATACTCCGCCGATATCTTACTGCGGATCTGAGCTTAACCACTATGCCGCACTTGATTTTGGCTTACATAATCCTGTACTGGAATCAGGCACAGCAGATACCGCTGGAGCGGTATATCGCTTTTCTAGCATAGCAACTGGGATTGATGCGCTTGTTGCTGTTGAATATGCAAAAGCCGATGTTCTCCATCTACTTCATAACGATCTCATTGCATCTCTAGAAGATAACCTGGAAGGTAGGTTTGACTATGCTATCTCTCTGGTGAAAACAGGCACATCAGACGCTATTGATAATCCTATTGATATTGTTGTCACGGCTGCTGATATTGATGGTCAGCCTAATTGGACTGTTCAAGATTTTGCTGTCTTTAAAGACCCATCATTTATTATCCGAAACTATCCAACAAATATCATCAGTAGCACTATTGGCAAAGATACAACCTTCACAACCCAGCCTCCACACATTGGAAAACAGGCAACGGGGGAAGAAGCAAAGTATATGGCATCTGCTGTATACCTATCAGTCAAAGACTTTAAAGTGGGTGGTGGATTTAAACATGGACAAGGAGCGACTGACCCTGGTAAACGCCCAGAGCGGGCCGTCTGGTTTAACTTCAATAAAGCTGCACTTGATACCTACACGCATATCAGTTGTGACACAACCGATATTACTCTTGTCACTCAAGTTATCACTGATGATGGCCAGACAGGAGCCAGTGCAGCAGGCATCACAATAAGTGCAGGTGATTTGATCTTCGATCAGATTAATACTGTAGGCTCAACAACAACCTATACCTCTAATACATTGTCTATTAACCCAGGCAACACAATGCTAACAGCACCTGACTATGCCAATTTCACAGTAAGCGAATGGAGTTGCTCGGGAAGTAAAGAGCTAACCACTAATCTTACCAATTTCCCAAAAGGAACTGAGGCTACAGTCAACATATCAAGAAGAGACCATGTCACCTGTACGATTACCTACGACGATGTGCCAACAGATAAAACCTGTAACGCATTAACAGGTGATGTTAATGCTGGGCTTTCCCCTGTTAGCAGCCTTAAGAATGCAGATAAAATATTTCTTGGCTCTAGTAATCTCAGCAATAAAACAGGCGATTTAAAAGCCTTCGCAGTTAATGCTAATGGCAACCCCTCTACGACACCTGCATGGGAAGCTAATGGCAAAATGAGTATTACTAAAAGAACGGCAAAACTCTATACCAGCACTTCCAACCGCTCTAAAACAAAATTTAGTACCACACCTAGTCTACTCATAGCCGCTGATTTTAATGTAGCCAGTACCAATGAGGTTACTCCTCTAATCACAGCTCTTTATGCAGCGGATCTTGGTTCACTCTCACCGAGTAATAGCTTGGCATTAATTACCAATGATATGAATACTCTAACCTATCTTAATGATCCAATTTATCGTACTCATTACACTTCTAAGATAGCCACACGCACCAAACGCATTCTTGCGAGTAGTGATGACGGCTTCTTGTATGCCTTTAACCAGGATGATGGTGAGCTAGGATGGGCATGGATGCCATATAGCTTATTGAGTGAATTGAAAAATGGCGCAATTACCTTTAAAAGCCAGCATCTCATGCAGGGCACTATAGATGTGCTAGATATCAAAGATTCAACAAATGCTTATAAGAGCTATGTAGTCGGTAGTTATCGACAAGGATTAGGTCATTATATCCTTCGCCTAAGTGATGACGTACAAAGTAATCTTGACGCGATAGTGTGGGAGCAGGATCTAGCGACCCAGACCGCATCTCCTAACAATGGTAAGCCTAGCTATTTTAAAGATGCTTCGGGCACAGCTTACATGGCTTATATTGCTTCTGATCCCAACAGCTCAACGCTATACATCAAGAAGCTCACAGATGATACGCCAGCGAGTACTATTTCTCTTAGCTCAGGAATCATAATTACCTCTACACCTTATATTATGAATACTCTGGATGGAGGAAATGGTAAAACTATCTTCCTGGGTGATCAGGATGGAAATATTTATTCAACCAATCTGCTTAAGAACGATGGAACCCTAAAGGCAACTACCACTATCACAAGCGGGCTTAGTACAGCTATACCAGCACTTAAACTTAATAGCACAGATACGGATGCCGTACTCTTTATTGGCGGCGCTCGCTCCTCAAAAAACAATAGCTACTACCTGCGCGCCCAATCTGCTACTCGTTTGACAGTTTTTAAGTATGTAAGTGGTACGTGGGAACGCCAATGGTCTAGCTATGGCGCTGGCTCGGTTAAATGGAAGAAGAACGGTAATAGTTTTGAACCAGATATATCAGGCAGCGTTACCGCTCTACCACTTGACGCTACAATCACCGATAACGCCTATATTGTCTCCGACAGTATTGTACTACCTGTTATGCACAAACCGGCTAACAATGATTGTGATGGTGCATCCTATTACTACTTCTATAATCTAACTGATGGGAGTTTCCCCGCCCATACCTTCACCGTTGGAAGAACAGCACTATCTGCTGCATTAGAACTGGGTGCTGGTAAAACCAGAGCCTTGCACCTTACCAATCTGTTAGGTTCTGACGATATGCTGGGGCTGGGTATGTCTGACCAAACCAATGTAAATGGCGTTAAAGGTGTAGGTATCAATGCCAGCATTATTATCAAAGATCCATTTACAACAGGTATTCGGAGCTGGAGAGAATTAAGGGATTAATCAATACTCTCAACTTTGATTTTATAACACACCAAGAAGCCCTCCTCTTGCAAAAGAGTGAGGGCTTCTGCATGTATCAAGGTATGAATTAACGCATAGCTTAGGCATAATACGCAAAAAAACAGAGCCTAAGTACTATGACTATTGAACAAACACTCCAACAACGAAGTG
>JAUTBZ010137032.1:0-13292 GCA_032361785.1 Lepetodrilus galriftensis | reverse complement strand
TTGATGGTATAAGTGATGAGGGGTGTGGTTTTGCTTCGATTAATGCAGTTGAGGTGGAGAGTAATTGTAGTAAGTAGGGAAAAGTTGAGTATTTTATCTAAGATTTATTATTCAGACGTATAAAATACTAACTCCTTTTTTTATTCCTTCTAGTCAAATAAAATAGAATTTAATGAGAAATTTTTTGGAATTATTGAAGCTAGAAAAGATAATATACCTTTTTTATATTTTAATGAGGAGAAAAGATAATGCTAAATCTTGAAGAACTATATATAAAAATATTAGAAATACTAGATTTTAATATGAAAAACAGTAAGTTAAAACAGACTGTAGAAAAAAAAAGATTTTTAAGAAAAGAAGTGAGTTATAAAAAATATCAAGAGCATATAGAATCAATTTTTGAAACTTTAGCTTTAGATAAACATAATCCCGAACTTATAAACATTTTTAGTGAACTTATATCTTTATATGAAAAGATTCGTAAAGAGCTTGTAAATAGAAAATATGAAAATAATAACAATACAAAAAAATTAAATTGGATAATTTTAAAAAGATTGGTTGTTCCTTTTTTAGCCTATAAGTTAGCTCAGTTAGATTCAAGATATGAAAATCGTATTGATAAAAATATGCCAGGAGGACTTTTTTGGTATCTACCTGATATAAAGGATTTACAGAATCTTAAGATGCCTATACCTTTTTTAATAGATTGGTGGCTTGATTTGTATGGAAAAGGGTTAGATAGTTTATGTAATGAAATAGATAAAGATAGTAGTGAAAATCCAGCTTTAAACCTTTTTAATCCTTGGCGATACAAAGGGATTTTGCCTAATAAAAAAAGTCTAGAGTTATATTTGAATAAAGATATAGAGTATAACGGAGTTTTTCAATCCAATAATGAAGAGAGTCTTAATGAACAATTTGAACAAGCTAAAGCATTCATCGAAAAGAAAAAACTAACTATAGAAGAGCTAAAAGAGGAAGTACCTGAGCCATCATTACTTGATGTAATATTTGTAGATAAATTAGATATTAACGATGATGGTAAAAAAAGATTTATAGAAATTATTAGTGATAGATGGCAAAAACCTACAAAAGAGAGTTTACTGATTAAGTTTTTGATTGGACGGGCTTCACAAGATATATATGATAGATTAATAGAGTATTTTGAATTTGATGAAAAATCTATAGATATAGAAGAAAATAAACTCTTACAGCTTATTTATCAATTTGAGATTTTATATAATCTTCAAATAGATAGACAAGATAAAAATAATTCTAATTATGACTTGGGTTATTTA
This sequence comes from Lepetodrilus galriftensis, assembly GCA_032361785.1. Lineage (NCBI taxonomy): Eukaryota > Metazoa > Mollusca > Gastropoda > Lepetellida > Lepetodrilidae > Lepetodrilus > Lepetodrilus galriftensis. Next base: position 11,994 of record JAUTBZ010137032.1, on the reverse strand, counting down.
AAAATAGGTTATGAAATGCTTACACCTTTTTATCAACGTAATGAAGAGCTGATCATTAATACTATTGGTGGAGATATAAGTATTGAACTAACAAATCCATCAATTGATACTTTAGAACTAGAAGATAATTATAAAATTAAAATTTTATTTTTTATAAAAGAAGAAGATGAAAGAGTATTGAAAGCTATAGAAGAAAATAAAAGGTTTCATGAATATTTACATGAGAAACATGATGAAATAGATATAAAAATAAAAGAAGAAAATATTGAAGAAGAAACAGATTTTCTAGTTTTAATAAACCTGTATAATCAATATCAATTTTCAGATTATGATAAAGCAGAGAAAATTTGTTTTAGAATGGATAGAATATCAAAACAATTAGATGAATATAGAATAACCAGAGAAAAACTTTTAGGACTCTATTGTGCTGTTAAAATGATAAATAATGAAAATAAGGCTATAGAGGCTAATAAAATTTTAAGTTTATATAAAACAATGATTGTTCCACCTGATACATTAATTCTTTTAGAAGCAGGATTTTATTTGAAGTCAGAAGAGTTTGAAAAGAGTCTATGCTTTTATAATGAATATTACGATAAATTTATTCATGAAAAGAAGAAAGAAGAGAGATTTACAGATATAGTCTATTTAGCTGCTTACTGTGCAGATATTCAAAATGATAAGGATAAACTAAAAAAATATAATAGATATTTAAAAAATCAAGGTTTAGAATTATTTGAGAGTAAAAAATCTTTACCTTTCTCTATCTATTTTTACAAATAATTTTTTTGTACGAGCTAACACCCTAATAATATGTGAGAATTTTTCATATACTGTTACGGTACTAATAAGAGTACAAATAAATTTAAAGAAAGGCTTATTATGGCTAATGACAATCACAAAGCAAATCAAAAGAATACAAATAGAGGTACTTCTGGAAACAACAAAGTAAACGGGAAAGCTAATGGAAACAAAGGAAAACAGATGAACCCTAATCAGGGAAGGAAAAAGTAAAATGAACTAATCAAAGAAAATTATAATTTTCTTTGATTGGGAGAGTATGAGTTTAAAAATAAAAAGTATTACAATTTGCCATATTTTCAACCTTTATAAACATTTTTTAATATAATTAAGAAAAAAAGAGGTTTTAAGATGAAAAGCTATATTGACTTTGTAACTAAAAAATGGTATCATTTTTATGAGTAAAAAGAGAAACTAAAGGAGGTCTGTAATGGCTAATGTTATAGAGTATAAAGGGTACATAGGAAGCATAAACTATTCACCTGAAGACAAATGCTTTTATGGAAAATTAGAGATGATAGATGACCTTGTTACCTTTGAAGCGACAACAGCCCAAGAGCTAGAAGATAACTTTCATGAGGTAGTTAATGACTATTTAGAGACCTGTAAAACACTAGGTCGTGAACCTCAAAAGGTCTACAAAGGGGTTTTTAATGTACGTATAGAACCAGAACTACACAAACGAGTCTATCAAGAAGCCTTAAAAGCTGGGATGTCACTTAATGCTTTTGTTCGTAAGGCACTTTCATCGGAAGTAGGAATAGCATAAGAGAATTAAGAGAAGAAGATGAAAGCTATTTATTCTCAATAAAGCCCAAAAACTAACCAAAAAACTTCATCTCCTCTTATCCTATTTTCTGCTATAGTAAAACTATATCAGTATGGCAAACACGAAAACTAACGATAAAAAAGGAGTTGACGATGAACCATATATTTAAGAGAACCATTGTTCTACTAAACAGTTTAGAAAAAATAGAGATTTTACTGCAACGAGCCATTGAATTTTCGGCTACCCATCAAACCACTTTAGAGATACTCTACGTACATGAAGCACCACTTTTTGCTGTGCCTGATATCTTTCTTTCCGATGAAAAACGTGCTGAAAAAGAGATAGATGAAAGCAAAGTGAAAGAGGCGATTGAGAGCCAGTTGGAAGCGTTGGAATACAGAGAGAAGTGTGTGATTTTGGTCTATGTTGATGATACACTCGATAGATTGTTGAACCATGCTAAAGATGAAAAAGGTACGTTGGTTATTGCTAACTATCATGAGAGTATTACTCCAAAGCTTATTGAGAAGAGCCATTACGCCTTTTGGATTAACAAGTCAGATAAAGAGAGTTATGGTCGTATGGTGATGCCCATAGATTTGAAAAGTGAGTCACGAGGGTGTATCGCTACAGCTCAACACATTTTTCCTAAAACATCCATAGAGTTGGTCTATGACTACCGATACCTTTTAGATGTCTTGGTGATGAGAGAAGACTACTTAAACGTCGTACCATTGACAACAGGGGTGGATTATGAACTCAACCGAGAGTTGGCGATGAAAAATCGAGAGCAGTTTGAGGCTTATAAGAGTGAGTTTGGTGTCGATGGATACTTTATGGAGGGAACAGGTCCTCTGCATGAAGATTTGATGGAGTATATTGATAAAGAGCAGTTTGACTTGACGTTGCTTTATCATAATGATGAGGAGCTTTTCTTTTCGCCAACCCTTATTGTAGCACTGCTTGAAGGGTTGTCAACAGATTTCTTTATCTGTCAACATTAAATTTATACCGTTTTACAGTTGAGAATGGGGAAAAATTTTCTCTATTTTCCCATTTTCTACATTGCGAATATAAATCTCTTTAATCTTTTTTGGATATTTTTTGAGAAGAGCTTCATAGACCTCTCTATCTTTCTCGCCACTGTCTCCAAAACAGACCCATTTTACTTGAGGGAAAAGTGTTATTAATTTCTCTATCTTCTCTACTTTGTAGCCTAGCTGGTCAAAGAGTGGGTCAGCGTTGTCTCCATGGGCTTTTTTGGTGATGAGGGTACGTTTGGAAAACTCATGGTAGTTTAGAAACTTATGAATTGCTCCATAGAGCTGTTTGGGGGAACCTGTGACGAAGAAGAGTGGGGCATTTGGGGTGGTTAAAATTTTCTCAAATCGTTCTTTCATCCCTTTGACAAGCTCTCGCTGTTTATAGTTTTTAAAAAAGGTGTTCTTGACCAAACTTACTTTGCTGGTGACATTGGAGACAATGACGGTATCATCAAAATCTGAAATAACCCCTATCTTGACCGACTCATCGACTATAAAAGCAGAAGCGTGAATGGAGATATTTAAATCATCCAAAATCAGTTCAATATTTTGATGGTTTTTCCAATCAGTTTTTTTATTGGAGATTTCAAACTCAAAGTACCCCTCATCATCGGTTTGACCTTGGTAGGCTTCCTCTCCAATGGTGAGCGTTATCTTCTCATTTTTGACTTCATCGTTAACAAGCTGTTTCGCTTTTTTCCATGTGTTTCTAATCCATGAATCCTCCTTAGAACTCTCTTTTAGCTCACGCTCATGAAGCACACGACCATCAACGATGAGTTTATGAGGGTTTCCATAGGCAGTCTGAAGCTGTATGTCGGCATCACCAAAGAGTGGGAGCAGGGTAAGTAGGGTTATGGGTAGGAGTGATATAGGATTTTTCATAAAACGAGTATATCAGAAACTTACCAACGGTAACTCAGTTTAACCCCTTGATAGTTGTCTGAAACGACAGGTTGTAACGCTATGCCACCATAGGAATCTGTAAAGTACCAGCTTGAAACGGCTCCTATCAATGCCCCTGCGAGTACATCATGAGTGTGGTGTTTGTCTGAATGAACACGACTATAACCCGTATAGATAGCACCCAAATAACTTGGAATGGCATATTTTAAGCCATACCGTTTATGTATAAATGTAGCAGAAGATATGGCAACCGAGGTATGACCTGAGGGGAAAGAGTAGTTGTCACTTTTGTCTGGTCGCTTCTCTTCTATGCTGTATTTTAGTGCTAGGGTCGCTCCGAGAGTGGTTCCCATAGATTTATAAAATGCCATTTGACCCTCTTTGTCATCAAGATAGAGGGTGCTTCCATAACTTGCGAGAGGAAGGGAGACCAATAGTATGTCACCTATGGTCTCGGTGTTGCTCTTAGCAAAAGTGAGTTGAGAGGATAAAAGTAAGAGTAGTGCTGTACTACTTTTTATCATCTGGATTGAGTACTTTAGACTTTGCCAAGGCTTTCTCTATCTCCTCTTTGGCGACATCACCAGAGAGTTTAAGCTCTACATTGCCATCTTTTCCCTCTACCTGCATGTTGGTAATCTTCTTTTTAGTCTCGTCACTCATACATTCACACGCACCTGTGGCACAGTTTTCGACCATTTTTATAATCTGCTGTTTCTGTACGACACCTGTAAAGTTAATTTTGACACCTTCGTTTGTTTTAAATACATTTTTTTTCATTGTTTCTCCATCTGTTTTTTTTACTGTTAATTTCTCTTTGACCACAGGAAGTAGGGTCGATTCTATCTCACTGTAGGTCGCCTCAAATGCTTCATACTCTTTTCCATCGGGGTCTTCAAATCCTACATGTATGGTAGGGGTTGGTTTGGGGAAAGTGGGGCAGGTCTCTTGAGCGTGACCACAGACCGTAACCACCAAATCGAAGGCTATATGGTCTAATGTATCGAGGGTTTTTGAGTGATACTCATCACGCCATGCCTCATGGGCTTCTAGTACTTTTTTAGCATTGGGATTGACCCGACCACTTGGAGCAACACCTGAGCTGTAAGCTGTGATGCCCTCTAATTGTTTGTTGATAAGGGCTTCGGCAATGATACTGCGACAGGAGTTTCCTGTACATAATATAAGAACATTTTTATTCATAATATAAAACTTTTTTTGAAATTTTGATAATTATAACTTATTTGTTTTAAGATAGCAAGGTAGTGATTGTCACAATTTAAGAAAAATTTAAGCTTTTATCTATACAATAGAGCAAATTACTATAAGGAGTAGATTTGACCATTAGAGAGATAGAAGAGTACGCATCCATACGAACCAAAGCACGGGCATACCTCTGTTATATTATGAGCCGAAACATTGCCATGGGTAGTTCTGATATAGGAACTGAAGATTATATTAATTCTCAACTTAATGCCTTGAAAGAAGCACTGCCTCAGGCAGAGATGATTTATGCAGTAGATGCCAATGGTATACAGATAGGAAAACGACTGCCTAAGAAGAACAAAGGAATGAGTGAATGTTGTGAAAATGGCTCAGATAGAAGTGACAGAGCTTATTTTTATCGTGCAATTGAAGAGCATCGTTGTTTCTTAACTGACCCATACCCTTCATTGGGAAGTAATGAGATGGTGGTTACTGCCTCTTTCCCTGTCTATGATGATAAAGATAATCTTCTTTTTATCCTCTGTGTTGATATACAACTCAAAGATATTTTAAAGATGGTACTTCCTAGCTCAGCTGATTCTACCTTTGGAAAGTTTTCAAAGATGGTTTATGCTGCTTTCTCCATTGCACTTTTTGGTGTAGCACTGCTTCTTTTTGTAAAAGGAATTGGTAGTTTCCTTATGGTTGGTTTGCATTTTGAATCTATTGATATTAATGAGATGTTTAAGTCAACCATTCTTTTAACCCTCTCTTTGGCTATTTTTGACTTGGTCAAAGCAATATTTGAAGAGGAGGTGCTAGGAAAAGAGAAGAGTCACGCCTCAGGGGAGTCACATCAGACAATGGTTCGTTTCTTGGGTTCTATTATTATCGCCCTCTCTATTGAGTCGTTGATGCTGGTCTTTAAATTTGCCTTGACTGCACCAGATAAGTTGATTTATGCGGTTTATCTTTTAGGTGGAGTTACCTCACTTATTGTAGGACTCTCTATCTACATTAAAGCCAATAGAGTTGATCGGCATGATTAGGCTATCAACACTTTTTTAAGCATTGATAGTGTATAACCTTATTAATAAATAATAAGGTTCAATATGTTAGAAATTATAATGGTACTTTTTACTGCCTATACATTGGTTAAGGTTTATATAGCTGTCATGCAGATAGGCTATATCGACCAAGAGAAACGTAAAGAAGCTGTACTAATGAGTCAAGATAAATATAGAGTGGCAGGTGACTATGCCATGAAAAAAGGGCGAATAGATATCGTCTCAACACTGGTCGAATATGGTATGTTTCTGTGGTGGATTTTAGGTGGTTTCGCTTCACTTAAAATGATGCTGGCTACAGGTAGCTCTGAGGTCGATGCAATGCTCTTTCTCTTTGGTTTTATTGCCATTGGTTTCATCGTTGGTTTACCTTTTGAACTCTATCAGACCTTTGTACTGGATAAAGAGTATGGCTTTACTCAAATAACCCCCAAACTCTATATTATCGACCAAATTAAATCAGCAGTAATGTTTATTATTTTTGGTGGAGGTATCTTCTACCTTTTGGCATGGATTATTAACTCCGTTGAGAACTGGTGGCTTTGGGGCTTTGTACTGCTTTTCTCTTTGGCTGTCTTAATGAATGTTATCTATCCGACCATTATCGCTCCTATTTTTAACAAGTTTACACCACTTGAAGAGGGTGAACTAAAAACCGACATCGTAAAGATGATGGAGGGTGTAGGGCTAAAGAGCGATGGAATCTTTGTGCTTGACGCTTCTAAGCGTGATAGCCGTCTCAATGCCTACTTTGGTGGTTTGGGTAAAACTAAGCGTGTGGTGCTTTTTGATACCCTTATGGAGAAACTGACCAACAAAGAGCTGTTGGCTGTTTTGGGTCATGAACTGGGTCACTTTAGTCATGGTGATATCTGGAAAAATATTGGGATGATGGGGCTGTTGCTCTTCTCCTCTTTTTTCCTTTTGGGTAATCTTCCTGAATCACTCTTTTTTGAGATGGGTTTAGAGAAGAGTGCAGGGGTAGAGATAGCGATGATGATGTTGCTTATTCCTCTTATTAGCTTTGTCTTTACGCCTATTATGAGTTTTGTAAGCCGTCACAATGAATACGCAGCCGATGAGTTTGGTAGTGAACTGGGTGGAAAAGCAAACTTGGTTTCAGCCCTTATGAAGCTGGTGGAAGAGAATAAATCTTTTCCAAAATCACACCCATTGGTGGTCTTTTTCTACTACACCCACCCACCTGTGTTAGAGCGTCTTAAAGAGTTGGGTTACGATGCTGATGCAGTGAATGAGATGGCGAAGCCTTTAGAAAAAGATGGTATTTTCACCTTCTTGGATGGTGAATCGTAGGGTGCAGTCCCCGACTGCACCGTCTTATGATGTTTAAATTATATAAAAATTCAAATTTTATTTTAATGGTGTAGACGGGGTCTACACCCTACCGATGGAGAGTATATGACCATAAAAGAGAGCCTAAATTGGGCAGAAAAACAGTTGATAGAGTCCTGCGAACGCCCAAGGTTTGAAGCAGAACTACTACTTGCTTATCATCTTAAAAAAGAGCGAACCTATCTACACGCATTTGATGAGGTAGAGGTTGAGAAGGTAGAAGCCTTTGAAGCTCTGATAGCCCGACGAGCCAAGCATGAACCTTACGAGTATATTGTAGGTTCTGCAAGTTTCTATGACATAGAGCTAAAGGTAGAGCAGGGGGTCTTGATACCTCGACCTGAGACGGAGATACTCATTGACCTTGTGGCTGAGATTATTGAGCGTGAGCAGATAACTTCTATTGCAGAAATAGGGGTTGGCTCTGGTGCCATCTCGGTTGTCTTGGCTAGAAAGTTTCCCAAACTTCATGTTGTTGCGAGTGATATCTGTGATACACCGATTAAAGTTGCCAATCAAAACATAAAAACCTTTGGTCTGCAAGAGCGTGTCAAAGTTGTCAAGTCAAATCTTCTTGATGAGGTTGATGCACGGTTGGAGTTGGTGGTGAGCAATCCTCCCTATATTGCTGAAGATTTTATTTTGAAATCGAATGTGGTTGATTATGAACCCAAAGAGGCACTTTTCGGTGGACAGGTGGGCGATGAACTGCTCAAACAGATAGTTTTAGATGTTCAGGCACGAGGAGTCAACTATCTGGCTTGTGAGATGGGTTATGACCAAAAAGAGCCGATGGAGCAGTTCTTTAGTAAAATTGGGGTAAAATCTTACAGTTTCTATAAAGATTTAGCCAATTTTGATAGAGGCTTCGTTATAACATTTAACGTGTAGGGGTATCTCCTTGTGGCGACCCAATATTAATAAAAGAGAGTAAAATGACCAAGAAACTATTTAAAATCATGACCATGGCATACCTTGTTCTTTTAGGAGCGTTGTTGGGTGCAAGTATCTATGCTGGTGCTGTAGTGGCTCCTACCATTTTTCACTCTGAAACCTTTTTTGGTGGAGAGATAATCACCAACTTCCAAGAGGGGCTACTGATGACCTCTAACTTTGATAAGTTGGGAACCTTCGTAACCATTATGGTCTTCTTTGCACTCTTCTATGAGGCGACCAAGTGGAAAAGTTTTGAGAGTGACCGATGGACATTGATTTCACTTTTCTTCTTTGTGGCGAGTGGTCTGCTCTTTAGTGGTTTTTACATTCCTGATATTATGAGTATGCAACTTCAAGGTGAAGCCGTAACCCAGAGCGAGAAGTTTAAAAATGTTCACTTTGCGAGTGAGCTAGACTTTAAACTTTTTGCTCTTTCTACTTTGTCTCTCTTGATGCTTAATTTAAAAAAGGCACTACGATAGATGTTTGATGATGCAAAAAAAGAGAAGATAGAGTTTGATGAGTCTAACCCACTGATAGAGATTAAGCACCTACAAAAAGTCTTTGGAACCAAAGAGGTTTTAAAAGATGTCAACCTTATCTTCCCAAAAGGCTCTACAACTGTTATTTTGGGGCTTTCTGGTGGGGGTAAATCGACCATTATTAAGCACATAGTGGGACTGATGAAACCAACTTCTGGTGAGATTGTTGTCGATGGTGTCAATGTTGAGTCTTGTAGTGAGAAAGAGCTTAGAGATGTTCGTAAAAATATCGGTTACCTTTTTCAAGATGGGGCGATGTTTGACAGTATGAATATTTTTGACAATGTCGCTTTTCCTCTACGTGAACACCGTAAAGATTTATCAGAAAAAGAGATAGAAGAGAAGGTGATGAAGATGCTTTCTGTGACAGGACTCGACGCTGAGCGTGTGGCACAGCTGGCTCCCAACGAGCTGAGTGGTGGTATGCGTAAACGGGCAGGGCTGGCACGGGCGATTATTATGGAACCCAAAATCATCTTGTATGATGAGCCAACCTCGGGGCTTGACCCCATCACCAGTGACCTGATTACCCAATTGATTTTGGAGCTTCAAAAAGAGCTGGGGGTCACCTCAGTCTTGATTACCCATGATATGAAAGAGAGTTTTAAATCGGCTGACTACTTGGCATTTCTCTTTGAAGGAGAAATCATCGAATGGGCGGCCAATGAGGAGTTTAAAAACACCCAAAACCCTTATGTGCGTCAACTCCTCAACGGAAGTGGCGAAGGACCTATCCAATTTAGTGATTGATGTAGGGACAATCCCCTGTGGTTGTCCAATGTTCAAGTAGTACGTGTTAAAATAATAAAATATAAAAGAAAATAATGAGTAACGAAACCTTAACCCACCCCTTTCAACCCATCGTATTTAAAGAGAGCAAGATTTTAATATTGGGTTCATTCCCCAGTATTGATTCGTTTGATAAGAGCTTCTACTATGCCCATCCACGTAACCAGTTTTGGAAGATTCTCTCTGCTTTGTCAAACTACCCCATCAACAACCAAGACCAAAAGATTTGGCTCTTAAAAGAGATGAAGATAGCCCTATGGGACATGGTGGCAAGCTGTAGCCGTGACAACTCACTTGACAGTTCGCTAGAGGAGATAGAGGTCAACAACATTGCCGAGTTTTTAGAGCAGAACCCAACCATAGAAAAAGTCGCTTTCACAGGTCGTTTAGCTGAACAGCTTTACAAAATGCACTTTGACCATTTGGAGCTAGAAACGGTCTATTTACCCTCACCATCATCAGCCTATGCAAAGATGAGTTTTGAGAGTAAAGTAGCTCTATATCAAGAAAAGCTAGGAGTCTAAATGAAACCATTCACTATTCACTATTCATTATTCACTCACCCAAGGGGTGCATAGTGGCAGTCTGGGCAATTGGTGATATTCAGGGCTGTTTTGATGCCTTTCAAGAGATTCTCAAAAAAGTAGAGTTTGACCCTAAAAAAGATGAACTTTGGGTGGCAGGAGATTTGGTCAACCGTGGCGACAAGTCGTTGGAGACATTGAACTATTTGTACTCCATACGGGACTCTATTACCGTGGTGTTGGGTAATCATGACATCGCTCTTATCTCTGCCTATGCAGGAATTAAAAAACCCAATAAAACCATACAGCCCATTTTGGATGCTCCCAATGCCAAAGAGCTGATAGATTGGTTACGCCATCAACCCTTTTTACACTGGGACTATAAGTTGGGCTACGCGATGGCTCACGCAGGGATTTCCCCTCAGTTTGATTTTGGTATGGCAATCAGTTATGCCGCTAGAATAGAAAAAAAGTTACAAGGGCGTAACTACAAAGCATGGTTAAAACAGATGAAAAAAACGGCTTCTAATAAGTTCAATGCCAAAGCCAAGCCTTTAGACATAGAGAAGTATATTTTGAGTTCATTCATCAGCATGCGTTTCTGCGAAGAGGATGGAAAACTGGACTTTAAGCAGAAGGGTTCACCAACAGTAACCAAGGGTGTCTACAAAGGTCTCTACCCTTGGTTCGCTTGTCCTTCAAGACGCTCATTCCCTTTAAAAATAGTCTTTGGTCACTGGTCAACACTGGTCAATGACAGTCCCATGAATTATTATCATGACAGTAATGTTTTGGGTTTAGATACGGGCTGTTTATGGGGAAATAGATTGACCATAGCACGCCTAGACACCCTTGAACCTGTGGTGGTTCAGATGGAGTGTGAGGGGTGTCAGAAGCCGTAGGGGGGGATGTGATTACTTGTATGTTTTAATGAGTAAATATAACTCCATAAAACTTCCTCATAAACATCTCATTCTCCTCTTCATAAAGCGTAGAAGCCACTTTATCGGCTACCTCTATAAAAAGCTTTTGAAAGAAACAAACAGTTCCATGAGTGGTGTCAATGCTGTTGGTTAGGGTGTAGTTGGTACAGCTACAACTGTTTGTGCATCGCTCTTTTAGGGGGCAGGTTTTACACTCTTCGTTGCTGTTTCCTCTTTGGGCTATGAGTTCTGCTCTTTTACTGTGGTCGAACCCTGTGTGTACGTTTCCCATTGACAAAGTGCCTGTATCATTACCTATGAGACGCTCACAGGGGTAGATGGTTCCACTCGGAGCAATGGCAAGTTTAAGTTCACCAAAGCTACAGACTGAACAGCCGTCGTTTACTCTAGTCTCTATTTTATCATCTATAATATCAAGGTTGAGCTTTTTCCCTTTACGGTACTGCTCGATGGTGTAGTTGGCTACTTGATGATAGAGGTTGGTATAGGTTTCGGTCTCATCTCCCCACTCGGTGAAGTAGTTGAGGGCGAGATGAATATCGACAACATTTAACTCTTGATGTAAGTATTTAACCGAGTCGGGTAGGTGTTTAATGTTTTCTGGTGTGACCACCGATATGACAGCATACTCACCATCGCTATAGAGTTTTTGTAGCTCTATGATTCCCGTTTTAACGGCTTCAAAAGTTCCCTCACCATTGGCATAGCGTCTGTGGGTGTTGTGCATGGTTTCGTTACCATCTATAGAGACGACCACATAAAAACCGTGTTCTCTAAGCCATGAAACTTTCTCTTTGTCGAGTAGAACTCCATTGGTGGTGAAGGTTTTGACTAGCTCTATGTTTTTCTCTTTAGCTTTACGCTCTATGTCGTAGGTAGCAAACTGAAAAAGCTCCCACTCCATGAGAGGTTCGCCACCAAAGAAGCCAAACTCTAGTTTTTGTATGGGGAGTTTTAGAGTAAAATCTATAGACTGTAAAATGGTTTCTTTACTCATAGGGTTGTGGTACTTTTCACCTGCATAGCAGTAGTTACAGCGAAGTTGACAGTTATGTGTCAATGAGAGATAGAGTGTCATTTTTTAGGGTTGTTGCCCCATGTTTGGTTGTTCTCT